>CM074718.1:90609445-90786945 GCA_037306005.1 Rhinophrynus dorsalis | reverse complement strand
AGCCATACTAGTGTAAAAGTCCGTGTACATGGACCAAGGTCTGGGTAATGTTAACCCTTTGAGTGCCAGAGGGATACACTCTGGCGCTCAAAGAGTTAAGAGGCCGCTACCTCACTGCTCCACACGATGCAGTATTGCGTCGCCTCACTCACAAGATACAATCATGCTCAGTAGAGACTGTCCGAACGCTGGCAGTCTCTACTGCGCATGACTGCATCGTGACAAACATCCTAGCGAATTATTATATAGCATGGACATGGATTTTTTCATGTCACTTGATTTGTTAGAAAAATGTGTAAATGCTACAGTAGTCTTGGCATACAACGATATTTTAAAGTAGTCTGTTTTTTATGGTGTTGCTTTCCCTTTAATTTACAGGCCAACATAATGAACACTTTTTTGACCAAACCAACACAATGACGAAGTATCCACCATAATTTAGTTAACTGTTCATAGGGTTTTTCCCCTTAAAATAAAAGTATTGCATAAAATGGAGCTATTAGATATAATCACTGACATTAGCATTTCATAGACTACTGTACAACAGCACCACCCTAATATGGTAGACCATGGAAACATTGCACCCCCAAAAATTCAAGGGCATTTCCTACAGCATAAATAAGGATTCTCCCACTCCTGGGGAATGCTTCACACAAGCATTTTTACAGTTCAGACTGTGGCTTTGTTTATTAGATGGTTAGCAGACAGTGCCATCTGGTGACCACACAGATGACATAGTGTTTAGTTAGTTATTCTATTGCATTTTATAGGAGAGATAAGCCACTAGATATAGTTCAATACACAATGTGACAGTAACAGCTCCACCTCCGTTTGACAGGCTATACCTTAACCTTATGAGTGACAAAGTGCGTGTGTTTTGTAGCCCAATTTCCACAAGGTGTAGTCGGGCACACTTCATTTAAAACTTAACTTTTAATGTTATCAGTCTCCATAAGACATGTATTACATCCAAAGTTTCAGTCAGATATTTAGACTTTCATCAGGGATATAAAGTTACAACGTGTCTCACTCCATGTCTCTCTTTAATACCTCCGTCAATACCTAGTCCGAACCTGGAGCTCACCTGGTCACTATAGTATCCTGTAATGTCCGATCTGCCCCCCTTGCCAACGGGGACACCAACATTTCATTTGCTGTTAAAATATCAGTCATACAAATCTGATCAATAACAACCTATCGCAAGAAAATAAAAATGTTTTCTGCTGTGTGGAATTTATCAGAAGGCGGTTGTTTTTCCATGAAAGAAATTGACTATATAGTGGGCTTAGTCGATCTGGTGCTCACTAGAAATTACTTTAAGTTTGAAGAATCCTTATATATTCAACTTGCTGGGACAGCCATGGGTCGCTCCTGGGAGCCTGCATATGTCAATGCATATATGTGGGCATATGAACGAACGTACATCATGAAATCAGATTACTAGCAATATATCAGCTTTTATGCCAGGTTGATTGACTACCTGTTCTTAGTGTGGAAAGGGGATCAGGATTCTTTGGAAAAATTTTATGGGAAGTTAAATAATCGGTCAACTCCCATCAAGGTTACCATGAGTTGTAGTGAAGTTGAGATCAATTATTTGGATGTGAAAGTCCAGGAGGAGGCTAACGGATACCAGACATCATTACATATTAAGGAGGCTAATAGGAATACATTGTTACATTCCTGCAGTCAACATCCATATTCACTGAAAAAGGGACTTCCTGTTTCACAAAGAATTGAATCGGATCCAGATCGGGCAGTGGAATCCCTACAAAAGATGGGCAGAAGGTTAATTGAAAGGGGCTATCAAGAGGTTGTATTTGCCAGCGACATTCAACATGTACAAGAGTTAGATAGGCAGACTTTACTTCGAGGGAGACCAGACAGAATTTATTCAGTCTCTAATGGAATGATGATTATTATCACTTTATCTGATGTTACTGCCCCCTTCAAGAAATCTGTTGGTAATAATTGGCATTTGTTGGCAACTGATCATAATATAGGACTTTATTCCAGGAACCCCCAATGTTCAGTTACAAGCGGGGCAGAAACATCAGAGATTAATTGGTTAAATCCAATCCAAGACAAAAATACTCTATCACACAGCGTCCCTTGAAGCAAGGGATTATCAAGTGTGCCAGCTGTGTGACATGTAGTCACATGAAGACTAGGTCTACCACTGTGGTACCATCCACAAATTATGTGATTTACATAAAACATTGTTTAACGTGTACAACGGCTTTTGTTATATATCTCTTATTTTGCCCGTGTAATAAATGTTATCTCGGGAAGAAGCAGGATCTTCAGGGAGCAAGTTAGGGAGCACAGGTCATCGATCATTAGGGGACTGAATGGTACACTTATTGATAAAGAGTTGAAAATGACCCCTGTAGCCAGGCACTTTATACAATGTAAGCACAAATTGAAGGATTTACAATGTTGCCCAATCAAATTGATAAAAAGTGATCCACAGGGAGGAAACAGGTTGAACAGGCTGGCTAGGAGAGAAATGTATTGGGTCTATACACTTGGGACTTTAGAACCGAGGGGGGTTAATTGACCACTTCAGCTTGATAAAGCTATTTATAGTGTCAAATAAGATGTTAGCGGTGGTGCTCGAAAGAATCAAAGCTTTTTAAGAAAACATTTTTATTTTGTTGTGATAGGTTGTTATTGATCAGATTTGTATGACTGATGTTTAACAGCAAATGAAACACTGGTGTCCCCGTCGGCATGGGGGGGGGGGGGCGGATCGGACACTACAGGTTACTATGGTGACCAGGTGAGCGCCGGATTTGGATCCGGTACGGACAGAGGTATTAAAGAGCGACATGGAGTGAGACAAGTTGTAACTTTATATCCCTGATGAAAGTCTAAATATCTGACTGAAATGTTGGATTTACTACATGTCTTATGGAGACTGACAACATTAAAGTTATGTTTTAAATGAAGAGAGTGCCCGACTACACCTTGTGGAAATTGGAATTAAATTTGATGGAGCACCTTAAAGTTAACCAACAGGTGTGTGCAACAGTTTTCTTATGATTTAGTTTTGTACCCCATTGGCACACGAAGGGTTAATTAAAGCATCTCAAAGCCATGGGTGTACACTTCTTTTTAGTCAGTAGAAAAACTATTATATAAAATAATATGCACACACTAGATTATACTATATATATATATATATATATATATATATACACATACATACATACATACACACACACATACATAATATACATACACAATTACATTACATATAATAAAATTCCATTTTATGCAACATTATCCCTTTAAGGAAGAATATGCCATCTACTGTGAACCAGAAGGGTGTGCAGTGCATTGTGACTCAAAAGCTTTGGTCCTTGAAGTGGTACGTTCTGTACGGCATGACCTTTCAAATAAGACTCCATGTAGTCCACATTATTCTGATTATATATATATATATATATATATATATATATATATATATACACACACACACACGTGTGCATAGACTCCATAGAATAGCATAAGAGCTGGAGTGGTTTGTGTCACTGTAATGTTCCTCACCTTAGTGCATCTTGCCCCTGAAGTAATAGTGACCGACCGATGTGGCCCTGCGGTGTTAGAGAAGGTTCACTTTGCCAGCCCCTTGAATATTACGGGCTTGGAATCCAAAAAGTTCTCTTCTTTGTATGCTAGAGGAATCTCTCAAAAGCATTTAGGGGTGAAAACCCCAGTTTAACTCAATGTAAATTTGCAGAATTTTTATTGCATCCCTATGGTGCAATTGGTTTGCCCCTGATTACAGCACTCACATCTGCCTCATTTGAGGTAACAGGAAGGACAAAATGGATGTTTCACAAGTTCAAAACAAATAAAAATATCCCCAAAACATCATAAACCTATCACCCCCAAGAATAACAATTCTATACCCCCACCCCAAGCACCACAGGTGTCGGTCTAGTGATGCAAAATCCTTGTAACTGCCCTCCTGAACAGACAACCACATGAACACAAAACAAATAGCAAAAGAAATGTTCCCACAGGAAGAGGTAAACTCAAAAACACAATAAATAAGAATAATTCAATATGACTGGACAGTCGCTACAATATAAACCACACTATATTAAAACATTTTACCAGCAAATATCACTCTCTAAACCCCAAAACCCTTTCGCTACAGGATACAGCAAGAGAGTCCCCATGTATGAAACGAGTGAGACTAACGGTACTGTATGTTTATCTCTACACCAACTTGCTTGGCTGTATCTATGACTGTGTAGCACTACTATCTAACAACCCCCGCTTAATTTTACTGCAGGGATGGTTGACTGCTTCAGCAATATCCATGTACTTAAGAAAGGAAATATCTTGTTGGCCTAATTTTAATGGATAAACTTAGTGGACTAAAGGCTTATTTGCAAAAGTGTAGGAATCCTGGGTCAAACCCCATGCACCATATGGGAAAGTAAAACAGTCCCACTGACTTAAATTGGGCTTTTAACCCCTTAAATACTAGGAGAAGTCTCAAACATTGCTTTGCAATACAATGGAGACACCTCTAGTTTCAAGGCCTTAGAAGCCCCATTTAAATTAAAGCAGATTTATATCCGGTATATGGTGTAGTTTGTTTGACCCAGAATTTCTACATGTTTTTCTCTTGAAAATTTTTTACCAAGATTGTTATGTTGTCACAAGAGAAAATTCCTTTGGGATACATTAGTACATCTTCAGCCATTGTCAGTCCACTGCAGGATGAAGGCCTCCTCAACAAGTCTCCAACAACTTTGGCATTGAGCTTTTTGTTGCCACTGTGTACCAGCAAATTTAGCAATTTCATCTACCCGTCTTGTCCTTGGTCTTTTTCTTGGGCATTTAGTATTCAGTGAAATCCATTCCAAAATTCATCTGGTCCATCTAAAATCAGGTATTCTTACTATGTAGCCTGCCAGTTTCCATTTTAGGGGATTTACTGTTTTAATTACATAGGCCTTTGTTTTCTGACGAATAGATGCATATGTTTTTCAGTCTCTTTTTGTTATTTTTAGTATTCGATGTACCATATTTCTCTGCATAATCTTAAGTTTTTGTATGGCAGTGTCCATGTTTCACAGCCATATGTAAGAATTGGGAGGACACACTGGTCATTCGCTTGAGGCAGAGTGGTAAATTTGTCGTAAAGACAGTACTACTAAGTTTTCCAAATGCTTGCCTTCCCAATTTTGTAGCTCAGTTTCCATGAAAATGTTTCCATCTGTTGACATTTGCTGTCCAAGAAAAATATACTTGTCCACTTCTGCTAGTTCTTGTCATCTACTGACCAAAATTTTTGGTTTCCTGTTGTAGCTCTTCAATGCATTCTTGAAGTTATTCATGATTACTGGCAACATGGCTTCACAGCATTACTATACATTTAGCGGAAATATGTAGATTAAGGTTTGAGAGAGCTAAATTTGTTATCAATGTATTTTAGTATATTGTAGTGACTGACCAGTCATTATTGTGCTTATATAAATCATTTTTATACAGAAATCTAAGTTCTTATGAGACTCACAGCCTGACGACAGAGCAGATATTTTGCTTTAGAGGTATCTGTGTGACTGCACTGTCCATCCCTGTCTGTACCGTAAGGTACAGTGCAACTTCCCCCTTAGGTTACTTGCCAGTCAGTCAGGAGACAGGGAAGGACAGTGCAGGCACACAGGTCACTCTTCAGCAAGTTGTCTGTGCTGTCATCTGGCGATGAGTCTAATAATAAATTAGATTTCTATATACTGCCAGCACTTACTAAAGATTATAAAAGGAATTCAACGCTAACTGCTATACTAAAAATTAATTGGGGGCACTAATATCACAGTGATAGTTCTGCTTTAAACCTTGATTGTCAGAGAGGTATCCAATGCATTGCATTGTAATGCAATGCGTTGGATACACCTCTAGCAAAAAAAGGGTCAGTAGGCCTGCTGTACAATATCTAAAGCTGTTACCCCGCTGTATGATCTGACCTTAACGACTAAAGACAGACCTTGTTCCTGTGTAAATATCAAATTATCTTATCTCATCCATCAGATTATCTTATCTTCATCTCTTTAGAGAATACTATTCAAGGTCAATCACCATCAATAACGAGAAGGGAATAGCGTGGCCTATTAAAGGGAAAGTAAACTATAAATATATATATATATATATATATATATATATATATATATATATATATATATATATATATATATATATAAAATAACTTGGGTAACCAATTAACCATACCTCAAAATCTGCAGTATGATAATGAAAAATAATATCTCATTTACTAAACAGTAAGAAAAGCTATGATATATTGGAGCTTAAAAAAATTGGTGACCTGTACAAATCGGAATAATGAGTCTGATGTACTAACAAGAATTGAAGCCATTCCAATAAGTACATCAGCATAAAAAGAACAAGTGCCCACTCTCAGCGGATCTCACATTTAAAGGGATAGTAATTTTCAGAATAAGAGCAGCTCCAATTAATCTTCATCGTATTTGTGCCATGAAGAGTGTTATTTCAATACTGTCAGAGTTGTAGTTCAAGAATAATTGAATGATAAAGTATACCCCTCCCACCCCTTTTACCTGGTGTAAGCCACCTTCCCTCAGATGTGGAATCTGGTCTGCAGACCAGACAGATCACAGCAAGAGACAATCTTCTTACTGTGAGCATACAGAAAACCCTGCCCCCTTGACAGGTTTTTCACTTAAGCTAATTGAAGATTGTCCTTCTCTGCAAGCCATCTGGACCCCACCTTTTTGTTCTGAGGTGAGCAGGGTTACATCAGTAAAAAGGGCAGGAAGTGGATACTTTATCTTCAATTACTCTTGAACTACAACTCTGACAGTATTGAAATAACACTCTCCATGGCCCAAATACTATGAAGATTAATTGGAGCTGCTTTTATTTTGAAATATTACTATCCCTTTAAAAGAAACTTTGTGGCCGGCATACAACTATGGAAAAACTGCTCAGGATACGTGAACAACAACTATTATGAATAGGTGAATCAAGATATTAGTACATTTTTATTTTATTTTTTTAAAGGTGATCATTGAAGTATTCATTTAATTTTACAGATTGCATCAGTGATGGAGTGGGAGGATTTCACACAGTCATGATACCTAAAGTGAGAAAATGTCTTGTGCTTTGTGACACTATAGGCTCAGTAGTTTTCTACAAAATGGCCATTTAAATTTCACAGAAGAGCAGTTTGCCTAATGATTACTGTAGGATCTAACAGTAAGGAATAAAGTTATCCATTTTCAAATGAAAATGTATTTCTTCCAGTTCTGTTTATAATGCCTAATGGTAGAGATATGGAGTATAAAACCCAAAACATCAAACGAGATTGTATAAGAAAATGCTGAGCATTTTTGTTAAGAGGTCTGTATACTTTCCCTTTAACCCTTTTAGGGCCAGAATGGTATGCAACGCATTGCAGAACTATGCTTTCAGCATATCTCTGATCCTTAAGGAGTTGAGGAGAAATATAATCCAAAAATATTTCGATTAACTACTTTTTGTTTTTTACATTAAATTGCAACTTTCTATTGTCACCAGGTGATGCTATTCCAGTCACTTCCTATGGAGAGATGTAGTCAGTGAATCAAGCTCTCCACCATAGAGTACATTATTAAAAATAAATAAAATGCCTTTGAACACCAGCTGCTACAGCTACTTGAAGTAAATGTTTGAGGGGAAAAAACACAAGGATATTGAAACAGAAATCCCCCAGTCACAGTTACTTCAGAGGCAAGATGCACTAAGGTGGGGAACTCTACAGTGACATAAACCATTCCAGCTCCTATGTTATTTTATGGAGTCTATGCACTAATATTTCCAACTTCAAAAGGAGGCTCCATAGACTAACCTATGAAATAAGAGTTTCAGACCAAAGAGTTTCTCCTGTTTGCACATAACACCCTCCCAAAGATTCATAAAAAAATGAGCTTAGAGCAAGATTGTATTATGCAAAAACCATACCTTGGTGTTCCCTAAAAAGTCCTTGTATTCCTTTAACAGCTTCTGATTTCTGAATACATCTGGAATGAAAAGAAAGTGATCGGAGCTGAATGAAGATTTTGTAATGCATTGAAAAGGAAAGTTCATAGAAATGAAATAGAGCCATGACTCATGCTATTAGTTATAAAATAAAAATATGCTGTTTAACCCTTTGACTGCCAGAGGGGTACACAACACATTGCTTGTACCCCTCTGGCACTCAAAGGGTCAATTCCTTGGATGAAAGAAGTCCCCAGTGCACTGCAAAACTTGCATATGGACAATACCTCCAAAGCCAACCATTAAAGAAGAACTATCACCTCATAAAAATACCCCTCCACACACCTACCTTACTACGGCCAGGGGCAAAGGCATTAGGGTTTTCAGATCATAACAAGGCAAGGAGGAGGTCACTATGAGGAGGGGTTCATTCCCCTTTAATTAGACCGCAAGGGTTTGAAAGAACTGAGAGCATTGCCTGCATTCATGTCTCACATGAAGGCTGATGCACTAAGAAATGGTGCAATTCTGGAGCAAACGATCTGATCCAATGGGAACAAAAATTCCAGTTGACTTAAATGGAGCTTTTAACCCCTTAAAGGCTAGGTCTCCAACAACATTACTCTGAAATACACTGTGGACCAATCTAGCACTCAAGGAATGAAAAAAGCTTAATTTAAATCAATGGGGCTTTCTATTCATTCCTTATTGTGGACTTGGTTTGCACCAGAATTGCACAACTATTCTTTAGTACATAAGTCCCACAGAGTTGCACTTTCCAGGCTGGTGGTTGGTAGTGGCAAGACAAATATACAGAATACCCATGATCCCAAATAAGCATATACGTAATGAAGCACACTGTAAGCTGGGCCCTGCCTCTGCCTCACTGTTCACCCAGACTTATATCTGCTTCACTTCATTCTAGTAGAATTGGTGTAGTGCAGGGCTGCCACCACCGCTCCTTCACTCTCTGTGGCTCTTTTCTTTTCTTTATGCTGATCACTGGATACTGCATGGAGAGTGAAGGAGCGGTGGTGAGAACAAAAGCCCTTTAATACCGAGCAGAGATGGTACAAACCCCCTGCAAACTATACAAGCTGTATATGTATATATGCACACAGACAGCCATTGCAAAATGCGAGTGCATTTTATTATATATATTCATATTTGTTCTTTGTGTGATAAGGCACCATTGGTGCCCCTCTTTGTTCATTTCTTTTGCATGTCTGGCTCTGAGAGTGGAGTTTGGAGGGAGAGCTGCCAGACCATTGGAGCTGTCAAGAAGCTGGTGGGGTACAGCTCATCATACCCTGAGTTTGTTTTTGCTGGTTTGCATATTATATATATATATATATATATATTATGCCAGTATTTACCACTGTGAGTTTCACTCTATTAGTGAAGGTGTGGTGATAACATTTGAAACTCACTATATTACACAAGGGAGCGCCTCTTTCTCGTCTCTGTTTTTCTACATTTCCCATATGCACAAAAGAAAAACACATTTATTCTTGGGCAAGCCAACTGCACCACAGAGGACAAGTAAAAACTACTAGATAAACAATACATTTTAGCATCAGTTTGGATGTGACAGACCCCTATACACTCAAAATCTTATTCTTCACACCCTTCATGTTCTATGTATGGATTTATCCTTTTTAAACTTTTAGTGACAGAGGAATGTGCAACACATTGAAAAACAATGCATTGCACACCCCTCTGGCATTCAAAGGGTTATGAACAATGGGGGTGTGCAACACACTGCTTTGCAATGTGTTGCACACCACTAAAGTACTTAAAGGGATAGTAATGTTTAGTTAGTAAAATAAGATAGAGTCTTCTTTACAAATTTGTATAACAAAGTGTAACTGTATAACCTACAACTCTGTGGTTTTACTTTTATTCTATAATAAAATGCCCCCCATCCCGCCCCTATTACATAAGTGAACCTGCTTCCCCCTCAGATCTCGAACCAGGTCATCGGACAGGACAGATCGCAGTGAGGGACAAAATTCTTTTTTCACCATTGACAAAGGAAGGCAGGTTTTTCTTATGTTGAAAGAAGATAGTCGCTTGCTGCAATTAGTCCAGACCGGCTTTCAGAGGCTGAATTATGTATGTAAAATGTCAAAGTTGTAAAAGGTTATACTGCTACACAGTTAAAAATATATAAAGAAGACTCAATCATACTTTACTAAATAAACATTACTATCCCTTTTATGGGTTAAGCAGCATGGTGTGGAAAGGGTCAAGTGTGTGAGGGAAATGTTCTCTTACATGCTATATTTAAAGTTTAAAAGGACCATCCATGTGAACGTTGGGATTAAAGAATGACTTGTCAGCACAGATCGTTTGATGCTAGCCTCCAATTCCAGTGACTGTACTCCACGGAACGCGCTGAGGCATATGTTCTACCTAGTACATACTGGTGCTTACACGCTCCACCAATAACACTAAGAGCAGCAAGCCCTCAAAATTTCCTTTTCCTCCGCTCCTCGTTTGATACAAAATCAAAAATAAGGCACAGTGGAAACTAATACCCCAAAACACCTATACACTCTCACACTACCCTCCCCCTGACTCTACTGTTATTAAGGGGATAATTTTAGGTGTAATTGACTTACTAAAAGGTTACTAGGCAGGCAGAAGACTAAGAAATAATTTCCAGCAACTGATTAAATGCTGAATCATATTATTACATCACCATTTTGTCACTAGAATCTAGGTGAAGGTGTTGTAAATGGGCCTTTTAACCACTTCAGTGGTAGAGAGATCTCAGGCACAAAAATGTGATGGACATCTCTCTAGCATTAAAAGTGTCAAAAACAACATTTAACCCCTTCAGTGTCAGAGGGGTATGCAACATATGGCAGGGAAGTGTATTCAGTAAGTTATAGAGGAACAATTCTGGAGCAAACCAGCTGAACCACAGGGGAGACATGAATATTCCCACTGGATTTAAAGAGGGCTTTTAATCTCTTGAATGTTAGTAAGCTCGAGTGTCTTATTTCACAATGCGTTGGAGAAATTTCTAGCATGTAAGATGTTTAAAACAAAACAAAAAAAACCGTTTCAATTAATGGGGATTGGAGAATATATATGTGTACCATATGGCACAGCTGCTGACTTAAGAAAAGAGGATTTTAGTCTTACCTGTTAAATCCTTTTCTCTTAGTCCATACAGGTTACTGGTAACTTTGGGTAGGCGATCCGCCCCTTTAATTAGGCAAAAACAATTCTAGAATTGAATGCAGGGGGTGGAGCCTACCTTCCCTCCTTGGCTGCAGCTAGCCAAAAAGCTCCAGTAAGATTTGAGACACTAACTATTGATTAGATAGTAGAAGGGAAAGAAAACTCCTGTGATCATGACCCCAAAGGAACCCCACGGTCTGCCACAGGAGAGCCAAGCATGGTCCCTTGACAGGGTGGGAGACCAGTAACCTGCATGGCTTAAGAGAAAAGGATTTAACAGGTAAGACTAAAGTCCTATTTTCTCTGTCGTCCAATAAAGGTTACTGGTAACTTTGGGATGTCCAACCATTGAGTTTCCCAGAGGCGGGAAGTAAGGCAAAGACCAGGCTCAAGGCCCCCAAAGTCACCAGAGCAGATATGAACCATCAGATCAGAGATAGCCCAAAAAACCAAATGAAGTGTCAACGGACACTGAACAGGGGTAACAACACCCCAGGAACTGTTACACAGCACACTGAACTAGAGCCAATAGCGCTCAAAAGAGAAGGAAGCACCAAAGACAAGACTGCCTCCAGGATCTTACTCCCAAAACTGGCATCAGCCAATGCCAGCACATCAACACGGAGTGCTTCGAAAAGGTGTGCACAGGCAAGCAAGTGGCAGCCTTGCACAACTGATCAGCGGAGGCCTGATTCTTGTAAGCCCAAGAAGCCCCAATATATCTAGAAGAATGAGCCATGACCCGAAAGTGAACAGGCTTCTTCCTCAGCTCGTAAGCCTTACAAATAGTGGACTTGATCCAGGACGTAATAGTCACTTTGGATGCAGGTCTTCCCGCCCTGGGGCCCTGAGGAATGATGAACAGCTCGTCAGATTGTCTGATGGACTCAGTGCGATGTACATAAAACTTGAGACAATGCATCACATCTAACAAGTGGAGATCCTCTCCTTGTACATAAAACTTGAGACAATGCATCACATCTAACAAGTGGAGATCCTCTCCTTGTACATAAAACTTGAGACAATGCATCACATCTAACAAGTGGAGATCCTCTCCTTGTCAGAGGTAGGGTCATGGCAGAAAGAAGGCACCACAATCTCCTGATTAATGTGGAACGCAGAGACCACCTTTGGGAGAAACTCCTGAGAAGTGCGAAGCACCGCCTTGTCTTTGTGAAACACCAAGAAGGGCGGTCTGCAAGACAGAGCATGCAACTTCGTGACATGGCGAACTGATCGCCAGGAGAAAGGCCATCTTCCACATCAGCAGGCATAGAGGAATAGTAGCCAAGGACTCAATGGAAGGAGCGCTTAACAAAGTTAAGATCCCACTGAGGAGCAGGAGTCTTGAAAACCAGAACAGTATGAGCAACGCCCTGGAAGAAAACCTTGACATCAGGAAGAATAGCAATGCGCCTCTGAAAGACAACAGACAGAGCAGAAGTCTGAACCTTAAGGGAACTCAAACTGAGGCCCTTATCCACACCATCCTGCAAGAAGGCCAGGACCGTAGGCAGATCAAATTCCTAAGACAGGTCCCTATCAGCACACCAAGGCAGAAAGGCTGACCAGGCATGATGGTAGGCCTTAGAAGAAACAGGTTTGCGGGCACTGAGCATAGTAGCCACCACCCCAGAAGAAAAACCTTTCTTCTTCAATATTGAGGATTAAATTTCCAAGCCGTCAAAGCTAGCTGATGAACATCCTCCTTCCACAGGTAACCCTGTAGAAGAAGATCCGGACGGCAAGGGAGCCGGAATGGCTCCGCCACTGAAAGATCCAGAAGCTCCGGAAACCAAGCCTGTTGAGGCCAGTATGGAGCAATCAGAATGACTGGACGGAGCTCCAGTCTCAATTTCCGTAACAACCTGGGCAACATGGGGAGGGATGGAAAGACGTAGGCCAGAGGAAATAACAAAGGTATGGACATGGCATCCACCGCTAGAGATAGAGGATTCCTCCAGTGAGAGCAGAACCTTGGAACCTTCCGGCTGTGTCTTGTCGCCATCAGGTCAATGCAAGGAAGACCCCACTTCTGAACAATAAGGGTGAACACCTCTGGGTGCAGTTCCCACTCCCCGCTGTCCACCGTGTCGACTAAGGAAGTCTGCTGTGACACGGTCTACGCCAGGAATGTGTTCTTCTGCCCAGGACAAAATAGCCTTGACCTCTAACCAAGTGGCAAAACTTCTTGTTCCGCCCTGCTTGTTGATGTAAGCCACGGCCGTGGTGTTGTCAGACTGAACCCAGGCTGAGCAGTCTTCCAGCTGGGGTGTCCAATGACGAAGGGCATGAAATATCGCCCGAAGCTCCAACACGTTGATGAGAAGGAGAGATTCCTCCAGAGACCACCGAACCGGAGCACTGAGGTGATCCAGGACCGCTCCCCAGCTGGAAAGGCTGGCATCCGTCATCACCGTGGTCCAGAAGGATACCAGGAAGGACTTACCCTTCAGTAGATTGGAGAAGTCGAGCCACCATAACAAACTCAGTTCCACATGAAGAGGGAGGGATACTGACATCTTCAGAAGGTCTGGCTGCCCCCTGCACATCTGGATCACAAACCTCTGGAGTTCACTGGTGTGAGCCATGGCAAATGGCACTGCTTCTATGGTGGAGATGAATTTCCCCACTAGAAAGGACAGCATCTTGGCCGGAACTGGATTGTGAGCCAGAAGAGCAGAAACCCTGTGGGCGATCTGGTGAGCCACCTCATCCATAAGAAACACCATGCTCTGCTGAGTGTTCAAGAGAAGGCCCTGGAAGACCAGACGCTGAGATGGGACAAGATCCGACTTGTCCATGTTGATGATCCACCAGTGATGGGTGAGAGCATGAATGCAGTCCTGAACCTGCTGATGCAAAAGCTCCACAGATAGGTCTTTCAGAAGCAGGTCGTCCATGTATGGAGTAACTCTGATGCCGCCCCAATGGAGGACAGATACTAAAGCTCCCAGGACATGGTTGAAGACTTGAGGAGCTGTAGTCAGACTAAAGGGAAGAGCTGAAAACTGAAAGTGCCCTTTGTCGCAGGCACATCTGAGATACTGCCGACTCACTGGATGAATGGCAATATGTAGATACGTGTCCTGGAGATCCAGAGAGGCAAGGTATTCCCCTGGGGACATAACAACAATCACCGTCTTTAGGGACTCTTGGTGATAATGAGTACTGATCACAAAGGAATTGAGATCCTTCAAATCCCAAACGGGACGACAACCGCCGTCCTTCTTGGAGACCACAAAGAGGTTTGAGTAAAAACCCATACCTCTCTCCTGAACTGGAACAGGCTCCAGAACATCCTTGTACAGAAGGGCATGGATCGCACCACTGAACTGATGGCGTTTCTCTGCGCCCTGGGGCGTATGAGAGGGAAAAAAGCGAAAGGGAGGAAAAGACGAAAGGGATCCTGTACCCTTTCCGCCACCACCTGTAAAACCCACGGGTCCGCCACTGAATCCTCCCAGACGCTGTGGTAGTGACGCAGACGGCCACCCACAGCTGAGTGGGGACCTGGATTCGGCGAGTCATGCCGAAGAAGGCTTGGAAGCCTTAGGCTTGGAGGAGACCTTGGGCTTCCATTGCTGTTTGGGCTTGGAGGAGGCACACGAAGCTGAGGGAACCGACTGGTTCACCAGACATATCTCAGTCTGTAAGGAACGAAAAAAAACAATTATGCTTGAGAGGCATTTTCTTCCTGGGGACCAAAGGCAGAAGGGTACTTTTACCCCCGTGGCCTCACTAATCAGCTCCTTAAGATTTGGCCCAAACAAAGATGTGCCTTGAAAAGGCAAGGAAAGCAAGGCTTTCTAGGAAGCAGTGTCAACAGACCAGATCTTGAGCCAAAGAGCTCGTCTGGTAGCCACAGACATGGTGGAAATCCTTGCCACCAAACAGAAAGCAGAAACATAGTGCTGGGCCTCAGAAATGTTGGCAAGAAGAAGCAACATATCTGAAGTAGGAGCACCCTGATGGACAGCCAGGGTGAGCTGTTCAGTCCAGACCGCAATGGCCCAGTTCACCCATGCTGCAGCGAACGCTGCACGCATGGCAGTACCAGCAGTGGCATAAATGGACTTGAGGGAGACCTCAAGTTTCTTCAGTCCAGTCTTTCAGAGCGGACGCATCAGAAACTGGAAAGGCAGTAGACTTAGACAGCCTGGAGATAGGAGCATCCACTTTGGGGGGATGAACCCACTGAGCAAGTGCCACCTCAGATAAGGGGTAAAGCTTGGCAAATTTCTTGGAAACAGAAGGTTTCCTGTCCGGAGATTTCCACTCAGACACAAGGCGGTCAAGAGAAACCTCTTGGACTAAGGGAATGTTTAGAGTGGTTAAGACAGCCTTGATCAGGCCCTCAGCCGAGGGCTCAGGATCAGCCTCAAAGGGGTCCCGAAAAAACTGAGGAGCCCACAGCAGAACATTCCTCAACATCTGAATCCACAAAAAGAGTTCCTCCTCAGAAGAATCTGATACATCAGGTACTCCCTGTGGTTTTGGCAGGGAAGATCTGACGTAAGAAGGGGTCTGCCATGAGTGTAAGACCCCTCCCTGTAACTGGGATGGAAAGAGTTGCAATGTAGACCTAATGTCTCTATTAGCAGCCTTGAACTCTTGCACCCAAAATGGCTATAATGCATGGCTGGAGGTCTCTGGGACAGACTCAGGGACATCAGAACATGCTGGGCATAAATGACCGAAGAATTCTCTAGGTAAACCCGAATGACATGAGGAACAATGCACAATAGGGGACACAGAGACCCCAGCATCCTTAGACTTAGGCCTGGCCCCAAGCTCCAACGGAGCTAACAGAAAAATAAAAAAATGGCTAAAACTATAGCAGAACTGTTCTCTTGCCTGTGTCTTCAACAAGGAACAAATCTTACTGGAGCTGGTTGGCTAGCTAAGCCACGGAGGGAAGGTAGGCTCCCCCTGCATTCAATTCTAGAATTGTTCCTGCCTAATTAAAGGGGCGGATCGCCTACCCAAAGTTACCAGTAACCTGTATTGGATGACTGAGAAATGCACCTTTTTTTACCTCACTGAATAAAGCCCTAGATGTGTGCCCCATGTTATGCATTCTTAGTCTCTTGGGTCCCAGAAGAGTATGCAACATGTATATTCCCCTCTGGTACTCAAAGGTTAACCCTTTGAGTGCCAGATGGTACACGACACATTGCAAAGCAATGCGTTGAGTACCTCTCTGGCATTCAAAGGGTAAAAGGTTGATGAGTGTTTTTAATACCCGCTTTAAAAACATGGATCATTTCCTAAGCTGCCCCATTAATTATACAGGCTACCACTCTCCTGGCCCTGCCAGAAACTACTACATCTGAGGTCAAATGAAAGAAACAGTTTAATTTGAAGTGTTGTTTGTATCCAGGTAACTCGTCTAAGGCCAGCCATTTATACACATGACACGTTAGTGAAGTCCAAAGTCACGTGTTCACGAGCTCTAGAAATGTCATTACCTGGATCTCATCAGCTTGAGGCCAGCATACACATCCACCCCAATAGTGTTCAGCTTTAATTACCAAGCTTTCTTACCAGACTCACAGGTGTTAAATCTAAAACTTTTTGCCCATTTTCCTCATCACATGAACATGAAGATGTGTGTTGTAGATCTCACTAGCACTCAACACATTCTAAGGCCCATTTAAACTGATGCAAATTTGGGTGATTTTTATTTGTTCCAGATGGTGTAGTTGGGTTACCCCAAAATTACTCCACCTTTCTTTGTGCATTTGTTCTGTTGTTTTTATTGATAAATATGCCAGTCAGGATTCTATAACTTCCATATAAATTTGCTTCTTTGTGATCTTTATACCAGGGCAGTAGATAACATGCAGTTCATTAATAGAAATAGCTGTTGTTAAACTACAGTTGCCATCATGTCATCCATTCAGTACTTTGAACTCACGTTCCCGGTATGCTATCTCTTCTTCTTTCCTCAGCTTTCTCTCCCTGAAAATGGCTTCAGGACTCCCCCACACTTCATGGGCTCTGCACAAAATTAAAGTACCAATACATTAGCATCACAGTGCACAAACATACATTTTAGTAAGACATTTCTCTACTGTCACTGAGGGATGCAGGGACCATGGAGTTAAGCAGCGTGCCTATAGGAGGCAGGGCAATCAAAGCAAAAAAAACTCCTCACACTTCCTAGTTGCTAACCCCTCCCTCTGCATAACTGCCTCAGTATTTTTAGCGAATGTCCCTGAAGGTGGTCCAGGGAAAATTTTCTCCTGAGGAGCTCTTCATTGGTTAGACATTTTATTATTTTACCTTTCTCCTTAAAACTTGAGGGCCCTCACTTTGTGAGGAGAGTCTACTCATTTAACCCTTTGATTCCTAGCTTCCTTTCTTTGAAATAGTTTACTTTCTGAATCAAAGGGGCCCAAGCCCAGCCATTGGCTGAGAGGGAGAGGAACTTAATAGTTAGTAGGTAATCTTCGTGGGACATATAGGGTTTATTTTATGTACCTTAAAATCTCAGGTTTAATACACACTTTTTACCCCATTTCACCTTATGTGAATTGGGGTGTCTGTATTATACATGAGTTTAAAAAAACTTCTCATCCTCCACAATGCATATGTGAGCCCCCACTGTCCTTTCCTCTACCCATCTCCAAGCATGCCATCCACCAAACTGATCCTCAGGCTGCCTCCTCAGGGGCTCAATCTACCGCAAAACATGGAGGTGGGTACAGGGAAGGACAGTGGGGTCTCACATCCGTTTTGGAGGATGAGAAGAAAAGACAAAACATTAGCATTTTTGTTATTTATGCATGGAAAGGGGTGCATATTATACATAGGAAATTATTTTTTTTTGTAAAATATTGGTTATAAATTTGACCTGCGTATTATACCCAAGATTTTGTGGTATAAGGTTATTTGGTTTTAATTATATATATATATATATATATATATATATATATATATATATAAAAAATTATTTCATTTCAACTTCATTTACTATTTCATTCGCATGCTTAATTTCTATAATTGCAACTAAATTTACGTCACTGCATGGTGCTTTGAGCTTACCGCACAGAGCACTATGCTTTGCTGAGGCATTGCTGGTTAAGATGCCTCACAGAGTGCCAGCCACTGTTCCAGTCAGATAAAACACAAAGGAGAAATTACCCACTGCAGCACCAGTTCCACCCTTATTAATGACAGACACACCAAGAAGGTACAGAGAAAATCAAGGGAAATGGGACTCAGGAGTGACAAACTTTTATTTATGTATATTAAAATAAGCTGGCAATTTAAAAGAGATAAAAACAAAACAATTACTGATCCTAATGATTGCTTATAGATTGCAGCAATCTTACGTTACTCTGTACAATGACACTGGTATCTTAATACTGACTTTTAGAGACAAGGCGCCATTAAGCACGTGTACACTCTAAAGCCAAAATTCCTGTGTAATATGGCATGTAATAAGCTAGTTATCTCTGAAACCTTTATAGTTTGAGAGATATTCTCAAGCAGTTTCCCCTCCCGCCTCTTTTACCTAGTGTAAGCCATCTCTTCTCAGATGTGGAATGCAGTCCATAGACCAGACAGATAACAGCCAGGGACAATCTTCTTCCTATGAGAACAATGAAAGCCCTGCCCCCCTTGACAAGTTTTTCAGGTTTTTCCCTTATCGTAATTGAATATTGTCTCTCTCTGCAATCTACCTGGGCACCTCCCTTCTGATCTGGCTGAACAGTGTTACATCAGTAAAAGGGGTGGGAAGGGGATACTTTGTCATTGAATTACTCTTGAACTACAACTCTGACAGAATTGAAATAACACTCTCCAAAGTCCAAAATAGTATGATGATTAATTAGAGCTGTTTTTATTATGAAACATTACTATCCCTTTAAACGCGCAGTCAAGTAAGTGCAGAGAGACCCAAGTGTGTGTGCCTGATATGCAGTATATTATGTTCATATCATATACATACAAAGAGTTGAGTCTACAGTGCGTTTTACTGATAATACATTGTAGCTAAAATAGCAGTAGAGTCACAATGTAGCAGTGTCGAGCCGATTTACAGCATCTGATGCTGCTTTCCTCCGGCTACTGAATCAAGTCAAAGTAACATTACAAAGAGAGCCCAGGGACCTTCCGAGTATCATGTCCCAGAAACCACTTTCACATCAGATTGTGATGTCTGCAAATGTAACTGTCAGGATATTATTAGTCTGTATATGCTGACTCTATTGTTTTGCAGCATCTACATAAACATTATGTTGGCAGAGCAATAATGGTCAGAAGACTAGTTTCTTGGCTTTTTAGCAGACTAATTTCAGAACTTTGATACGCTGATGTCTTATTATTTGTGCTATCACTAGGCTAAGCTAGGAATAAGAGCTAGTGTCTAAATTTGGGTGTTTTTTGGAGTAATTACAGAGTACTTGTATTATTTAATGTAAAAGTCTCAAAAGTGGATTACTTAAAAAGGTTGAAGCTGATATACTATTCCCCGCAAAAATAATTTTTTAATGGACACCATACAGCAAGAGATCCTAAAGGCCCACATTATTCAGAAGTATTTATAACAAGATCAGTATTGAAAATGACAGACTACATAATTTTGTGCCTGTGTCCCTGATGCACGTTTCACAGTGTGGCTGCTTTCTCAAAGGGTACTGCATATCAGGAACACACACTGGGGTCTCCCTGCACTTATTGGATGGCGTATTTAAGTGACTGGCACACAGCAACTGTTACTTTTTGTCAGCATTTCCAAAGATAGTTATATGAATTTAACATAACTAGGTTATTACACGCCAAACTACACAGGAATGGCGGCATGTCTCCAACAGTCAATATTAATATACCAGTGTCACTGTACGGAGTAAAGCTAGATTGCTGCAATCTATAAGCAATCCTTAGGGTCAGGGTTTGTTTTTATTTTTTTTAAAGTGTAACTACCAACCCAAGTAAAAAAATTACTTGCATTAGTGTTCAGCTAGTTGCCAGAATAATTACCTCCTTACAGAGAAATTCTACTGCTCCCATGACTGACAGCCAGGAAACAGAGCAGACATCTTTGCATAGTGATGTCTGCGTGCCTGCACTGTCAGTCCCCATCTGCTCTAGGAGGAGTTGCTAGGTACCGTAAGGGACTGACTGTTCAGGCGTGCCGATTCTTTTAAAACGGTGTTGCCTGGCTGTCAGTCTCAGGAGCAGTAGAATTTAGATATAAGGAGGTAATTATTCTGGTGACTAGTACTATTGTTCAGCTAGACGCCCGATGGGTAATTTTGGGGGTTTAACTTTACTTGGGTTGGTAGTTCCACTTTAAATTCACCAGCTTATTTTAATTTACATCAATAAAGGTTCGTTTTTTATTTTCACTCCCGATTCCCCTATCCCTAGATTTTCTCTGTACCTACTTGGTAGATCCGTCATTAATAATGGTGGAATTGGTGCTTCAGTGGGTACTTTCACTTTTATGTTATATTATATTTGTTATATTATATATTTAATAAACTTCTACTATTGTCGGTGCACCGTTCCATTTGATGTATACTGTTCCCAGCAGCTCTGGATATTCTCCAGAAAGCAGCTTCTCTTCAATGGATGAGTGGTAAACGGGACTTTTCAGATTCTCCAGCTCCATATGAGCAGGGCATTATCTGTTGCTATTACAGTTATTTGGCCACCAGTTTTGAGCCAACTCCAGTGGAGTGAACGTTCATTTTCCCTTTGGGGACTCACTTGATTTTATTTGCTGTTGGACTACAAGTGTTCATTTATGCTAAGTCCCTTTGGAACATTTGCACCTTATTGATTATCATTATTAATTTATCGGAAAAAAAGTTGAACCTATTCTCAATCAGGGCAAACACAGCTAACATTAATATTTCATTTACTCTCTTCATTAATTTGTTTAAAATGGCAGATAAAGATGAGAGGAAATCTCAGAGCAATAAAAGTAATTCTACTACATGCAAAAAAATGCAATATAAAGGTCACAGACATTATGTCTGTGTTCTAAATGTATGGACTTAGAGGCTAACAGGGCATCCACATTTAAGGATGTTCCTCCTATGCTTGAACCAGAGTAGGCCAAGATCTTACCATGTTCTCTTGCCAAATTAGAGAGGATTTTGAACAAATGGTTTACAAGAGCACCTCGTGCACCAGTTAAAAGAAAGACCAAGAAAAAAAAAGATCTTACTTATTAACCCTCAGATTAATTGAACGAGGATGGTGAATTCACTAGTGACAGTTCTTAGTCCCCCTCATCCTTTGGAGAGGGTTCCATTTTAGAGAACTCAGATTCAGAATCCAAGGACTCTAATTAAAGCTAAGCTGGATGTCTTGGCACAGCCTCTAATGGTGGGATGCAGGAAACGCGCAAGCGCTAAGTTCTGAGGGAAAATTGTTAGCAAATTTATTTACGCATGATTTTACTGAACTGCGGATAAACGATAAACAATAAACGATATTGTATGTCTATGTGGTGATGTCGCAAATATTACATTTTGTGTGCAAATTAGGAAATTTTGATGCGCAATTCAAGATTCTTTTGGTAAACGGCTTCCTGGATTACAACTTGCGCAATATTTATTTGTGCAGGTTAAAATCACATTTCACATTTACTGCTTGCGAACGTTTCTTGCATTACGCCATAAGTCCTCCTCCAAATCTCTTTTTAAACGTAAAAAGAAATTTGCTGTCATTTTCCCTAAATATGAAGGGCTTGATCAAATAGTCAGGGATGAGTGGGAAACTCCAGATAAGGCTCTGGTAATTCCCAAACAATTTGCTAAGGTATACTCCTTTTCTAAAGCCAAGGCTTACCTGTGGTCAACAAAGCCAAAAGGTGACCCTGCTGTATCCAGAATATTCAAACATACCACTATTCCTGTTAAATCTGAAGTAGGACTCAAAGACCCTGCTAACAAAAAGGCTGATACCTTAAACAGACTGATGTTTTCTGGATTAGGAGCAATCATTTGAGTTTCCTTTGCTTCAGCCTGGACATGCAGAGCTGATGAGGCCTGGGAAGCTCAAATTATTCAAACTTTGCAAGATAACGTGCCTCAGGATGATGTAGCTTCTTTCATAGGCTACTTCCAAGAGTCCACCTACTGTATTAGGGAAGCTGCGTTGGAGGTATCTAAGTTGGCATCTAAATGTTCTTCTGGAGGCTCCTTTTGTTTTCATAGAGCAAAACATTTGGACACAAAAGAAATCTGTGCCCAAGGACTCGGACTCCAAGCTGTCTACAGCATGAGGTTTGGAGTATGGAGTCTTCCACCTTTCTTCTAGGGGGAAAACTCCATCACTTCATACATCAATAGAGGATGTTAATTTCAGACGAGTGGGCTCTACAACTCATTCAAGTACAAAATTTATTTTCCCCTCCGCTGGATCAACAAAACAAGTGTGATGTGGTAAATGTTGAAACTGATGGACATTACTTTTTCCAGCCTTGTTTCTATGCTACTAGATTGCGCTAAGATGGGTAGACCTACCTGCTGCCCTGCGCTCAAATACTGGGATCACCCCGCAGTCCTCCTCCAGCATGTTAAGATTGCCCTCAGTTCAGTGGTAAATCCAGTTCTGCGCAAGGTCTCCTCCTACTCTAATGTGCTCTCCTGCTGGTGGGTGCTGCAAGTGAACCAGGTGGCGAGTACATGAGACTGTGTGTCATTAAACTCTGTTGCTATGGACTCCCCACCGGAAGTAACACAGTTTAATGATACAAAGCACAAGTCAGCAGGAGCATACCTTGCATATGGCATGGCGGAGAACCCGATTATGCTGGAAATGGAGGATGGGGAAACTGGGGAGCAGGGGGACTGGGGTTGTTTAGCCCTTTGTGTGGCAGAGAGGCGTCCAATACCTTACTTCATGCCCTGCACAAATCACTACCCCCAGCTATGTCAGTGTCCAGGCATGGCTGGGGAAGGAGGGTAGATCCTGCAGATGGCACAAGGACATGTCAGGGAGGGATGCAGGACAGGCTAGCCTTATAATGTAACATTATTATTATTATTTCTGCCCCATGGTACAGTTTCTTTGTCCCACAATTACTCCACTTTTCATTACAACACAAAATCCTAATTCAAAGTTGGGTTCACATTTTTAAAATTGTGTTACAGATTCTACTTTGTTATTTATTATGAAAGATAGACACATGACAATTTAACCCTGTGAGTGCCAGAGGTATCCAGCACATTGTCTTGAAATGCGTTGGATGCCACTCTGGGAGTCAAAGAGTTAAAATACAGCACGCGTCAAATGCAATTATTTCATATTGATCTTACTTTGATTCTACATCTAATCGGAGGTATACAGTAAAAGCTTCTGTATCATCATGAGGGCTTCGTCGTCTTATCTTCCGCAATGGCTCCAGGTCACTGTGAAGAGAAAGAGGGAGGCTACGAGTTGTTACAAGGTAAGACAGAGGCTACCTTATATAGAACTGTAGGGAAGGATAAATCAGGATGGGAGAACTGCAGAATAAGAAATCAAATGAAAAAGAAAAAGGCAAAACATAATCTCGGCAAACCTGGGACTAAATATAAACCAAATACACCCTAGGGGCCAATACACATCCACTAACAGGCTGTACAGATAAAAGGGAACGACAGTTTAGGAATAAGGGGTTCTTAATTTAACATCTTGAATGGTAGAGATACACCCAATGCTGGTTTATTAATGCACTGGAGACCATACTAGCATTCAAGGGTTTAAAAGTTCCATTTAAAATCAATGTTAATTTTTTGTCCCCTACGGTCCAGTTGGTTTGCTCCACTTCGTCATTATATGCAAGGGTCATTATGTAGCTAACTAAGCAGCTTTGGCTCACATCTAAAGGAACAGTAAACTTTTTTTTTTTAATGAAAACCGGTTATAAAGCTTTTCCTGCTCAGTAAAACAAGGGTACTCCTACTGCTGTCAGTTGTTTTATTCAAACATTTATTCAAATAACCAGGAAGTGAATTTACTGCATTTACTTCCTGATAGTTCTAACTGACAGGAAGTGACAGGCAGTTTCTATCACATTCTATGGAGAACTGCAAGTCACTGACTTTCCTCTCCATTAGAATGTAACAGAATAACTAATTGGAATTTGACCACTAGAAGGCACTGCTAGTGTATAAAAAAAAAAAAGACAAAGGTTTAAACAGTAATAACTCTGGAAATATGCATTTCTCAGAAGAGAAAGTACACTTCTTTACTCAACAGGAAACACCCTACAATATATATTCATAAAAAAGTTTACTGCTCCTTTAACTACTACATCACAATTATGGAGGTGAGTGAAGCTTGAAGTGGACCTGTCAGCTGGTAGTTAGCCAAAAGGCCAGCAATCACAGTTATACTTTTAATTCTTTATGGTGACCTCTCCGAGTGCTGCACAATATGCTAATTAACCCCCTTGAGTGCCAGAGAGGTATCAACGTATTCCAAGGGTTAAGTTATAAGTGTGGCACGGAAAAAGTCTTATTTTTTCCCCTACAAATAAAATTAACGATATCTCCTATGCATCAGCTGTTCTTTTGGCCAGGATGATACATAGGCAGGTTTGGTGGACCTTTCCCCTTAATTCCAGGTTAAGTATTTGAAAACTACCTTAAAAACTGCCTGTGTGTCCTGTTAGCCGAAAGACCAGCAAAGGCACAGTTACGGAGATATTCATACTTTGTACCATATGCTAATTGCGGTAACCATGTTGTACCGGTGATGTTTCATATGCTTATTAAGCTTTTTCAGTGATGTGTCATATGCTAATGCAGGTTTTCAGTGATGTTTCATATGACAATTAAGCACTGTGCTGTATAAGGAGACTTTCACTTTTCCTAAAAATAAGCGTGAATATTTCCTAAACTACATCTGCTGGCCTTTTTGGTTAAAATGTTTTGAATTAAGTTTTCAAGGTGACCAGTCCATCAAATGTGAAAACTCGAATCCAGGGTAGCGAGTCCACCTTAGGCCCTTATGGTCAACAAGTTATAAGGTACTTTATTTGAGAGCATATAAATAGAATTTGGGTGAGCGCTAAGAATACTCTGGTCTCATATTTTTTAAATTATACAAATAAACCTCAAGTATTAAAGGAGCAGTAAACTTTTTTATGAAGAAAAAAAAAAATATTGTACAGGATTTATTTAGGTTGGGATATAAAACAAAATATTTGTTTTGTTTTCAATATTATTGCACAGATCACGCTATGTGTTTTATTTTTTTTTATGTACTTAAATATATGAGAATATCATCCAGCCTGCATCTGATATCTTCATTCAGTTTCTTCAATTGTGAGTATCTTTTATAAATCACATATATTGTTTGTTATATTGTATAAACAATTTATATTGTTTGAAGACCTGGTGAATTTTATCTCTAAATAAGGTCTTTAAAGTTAATACTTGAGGTTTATTTGTATAATTTAGACTCATTTAAAGGGATTGTAATATTTCATAATAAAAGCAGCTCTAATTAATCATCGTATTTGGGCCTTGGAGAGTGTTATTTGTAGTTCAAGAGTAATTGAATGATAAAGTACCCCCCCCAACCCTTTTACTGATGTAACACTGCTCAGCTCAGATCAGCAGGGTGTGTCCAGGTAGATTGCAGAGAGGGACAATCTTCAAATAAGATAAAGGAACAAGCTGAAAAGCCTGTCAAGGGTGGCAGGGTTTTCATTGTTCTCACAGTAGTAAGATTGACCCTTGACGTGAGCTGTCTGGTCTATGGACTGCATTTCACATCTGAGGTGTGGGGAATTACACTAGGTAAAAGGGGCAGGATGGGGAAACTTTATCATTCAATTACTCTTGAACTACAACTCTCACAGAATTGAAATAACACTCTCTATGGCTCAAATACTATGAATATTAATTGGAGCTGCTGTTTTTGTGAAACATTACTATCACTTTAAGACCAGAGTATTCTTAGCGCTCACCCAAATTCCATTCATATATTTTTTCCTTATTTTAAAGTAGGGGTTTGAAGCTGCTAAATTTTATTTAGCAATCCTAAAGAAAATAATTGTTATTCATTGTGTATTGTCTATTGTTATATATAGTGCTCACCTATTAATTTATATACTTTATTTGAGAGCAGTTTTCGAAGATTTTATTATGAGGTAGGATTCTATTCAGCAGAGAGTTATATAAAGCAGCCATATGTACAGACAGAAAATCCATCATCTCGGACTGAAACATGTAAATGATGAGCTACATAGAGGGTTTGAGTTTTAGAGGACTGAGAAGGATACACATGAAAACCGCATGTTCAATACCTGGGTTTAAGGCAAAATTCATTCATTGCTCGCACACCAGTGATGAAGTTATTCTTCATGTATTTATCTCCATACTCCCTCTTTTTTAGGACAGCTTTAACTGGAGTCAAAACAAGAAGAAGGAAAAAAAAATATATATATGAATATTATTATTGCAGCTGAAAAGGACGATCTATATTATATATCATGTTTTAAAGAGATAGTATTGGATTCTTTTAGCAAAATTAAATCTTGTAGTTATTAAAAAATAAACAAAATGATGGCTTGAGAGAGATATACGCAGCTAAATTTCCCCCTCCCTCACCTTGCACTGAAGTCAGTGTTCTAGCTGAAGAAGGAGATCCTGGTCATGAAGAACATGCCCATTATTAACATTCTGAGTTTCAGTTAGGTAAGCAATGCATTGTGAAGAGATGCGTTACTCACACCTCAAAAGGCTAAAGAGTCCCACCCCCAAACTACAAAAATGCTCACGGGGTGTGATCACATACTAAAAAATAGTGAATGCTCCACTTTTTTACATTCCACCCAAAGTGACGAAGCCACTAGTCCACCTGTAGTCTGGCCAGGATTTCCTGAAAACCTGTATTGTTGATAGCCCTTGAAGACCAGCGCTAGCTACCCCAATGTAAAGTCAGATTGTCTACACTTTTTATTATTATTTTTTTTAAACAATTAGATCCCTAACAGTGAGCTCCCCGAGTCTCTGTTTCCAGAGCACTTTTTGGTCAGCAACTCTGAAAGCAGGGATAGTGATACAACATAACATTATACCTGCAGCACTGAGTGCGCTGTATGCAATAAACTGGAGACAGTGGTACAACATAGAAAAAACTATTTTTATTTATTTATTTATTTTTTTTTTTTACTACACTGGATACAGATTCTGGGAGCTCACATTTGATATTACATATTATACTCTTGCAGACAATTAAATGCTAGTTCCCCCCCCCCCCAATAAAATGGTGTTGAAGGGACTACGCTCCTTTCCACCTTCGCACCCTCCCCGCCCACACAAAAAACACCACCAACACAAAACATGTAATGCCACAGTTTTCTATAATAAAACATTCACTAGCAGCACACAACTACATCACCAACTGGTAATAAAATACATAATTCCTCAGCATTCCATACCCCCCACCCCCACATTAATACAGTGACTTGCAAGACTGGGCTGGGGTAGAAAAGAAGAGGAAGGGACGAAGTAGTTGGGGAGAGGGAATCATTCACAATATTGCTCCAATATCTGGAGAGTATTCTAAAGACCAGAAAAGAATTACAGAGAACACCAGATCATAATATGAGATATGTACACACAAGGCTGTATGCAGAAAGGAAAAGAGAATGAACTCGGGAGCAATAGGAGACAAACAAACATTCCCAAAACACAGGTGCTTTAAATAGGACTCTTAAAGGGATACTATTACTTTAAAAAATATATATATTATATATATCTTTGAATGTTTTAAATGTTACCTTTATGTTGTATTAAGCAATATTATATAGCAAATAAGTGTCATTATTTAGATTTATAGATTATGTTAATGAAGGCATGTCATGCAGGGACATAATGTCTTAGCCCTATACTGTCTTCTTCACTCAGTAACACAACCCCTTTCAGTGCTAGGGAAGGTGAGCGATGTCAGAGACTATGGGAGGCACTGTAGGGTTATGGTAAGTAGTGCCTGCATGGCATAACTTAATTAGCATTATATAGAAATAACTCAAAAACTAGTTCTCTATATAATATATGGTTAATACAACATAAGTGATTTTGAAAGCTATTTCAGAACCAAACTATATTTTGGGCTTGTGTCTCTTTAATCTCTTGAATGATAGAGGTCTCCAACACATCACTTCACAACATGTGCAAGACCTCTCTGACACTGACAGACACTCATCTTAACTTTTTAGCAACAGAACCATTATAAAAAGTAACTGTCCCATTTTTTTCTAAATTGCCCCTCCTTCATAAGTATACCTCCCATTTAGCTTTCATCCATCCACCATTCATTGTGGCATCTTTACCTTTTACCTCTCTGTATTTTCTTATGAACACATAATTTTAATACTGTGCTTCATATACCTGTGTATTCACTAGATGCTAGATTTACCAATACACACACACACACACACACACTGATTTTGACCCACAGTTCACTGGTTGTCACATAAATACACATTTACTGTCTTCCATCGTAGCCTTGTTCCACTGGTATTCACAGAATCGTGCACAAAGTCTGACACCCAAGCCTTGTTCCCTTGCTCACAGGTAGCCACAAAACCACGTATATACTGACAGCTTAGCCTTGTTCCTCTCTCAGCTGGGAGTAATAGGGCCACACATGCACTGTCTGCCATGCTAGTCCTGTTCTACTGTCCATTGGTTGTTACAGAAACACAAACACATTGTTGCAGTACAAATGTGAGTCTCCACGTCGATACATGTCATCCAATGCATAACTGAATGTAAAGTCTCAGGATGCAGTGTATCAAGATGGAGTCAAACTCCCTGTCAGGCCAGTCTACCATTTAACCTTACTCTTAATGTGTGGATAGTGGTATAATGTGCATGTCTCCCTCTATTGTACACAATGAGGAGCACATACACCAGCTCCACAGTCTCCTCTGGTAGGTCTGGAGGTCACATCAGTGCACATGGAAGTACAAGATGGGGCCATGGATCATCTCTATGCTCTATGAAATGGAGGGAGAATGCACATTACACCATTATCTAGAGGAAATAAAAGTATAGACCAGTGGTTCTCAACCCATGCCCTCAGTGGCTTCTAACAGGCCAGGATTTGAGAATTTCCTTTTAAGAGCACAGGTGAGTTAATCAATATGACTGAGCCTTTAATCAATACACTTGTGTTCTAGCAGGGAAATTCCTAAGTCCTGGCCTGTTAGTGGCCACTGAGGGCACAGGTTGAGAACCTCTGGTATAGACAGTGCAACCATAAGTGAGCCTCTTTTGATACAGCCCCCCACATACACACACTGTTGGGACCTCTGCTGTGCTTCTACTTGCAGAAAAATGTAAGTAAAAATACGTTACCAGTTAAAGCATTGTATATGATACTATTTTACAGATTATATACGGTTTATAACAAGAGAAATTGACAGAAAACACAATTGCACTATGGAAAGAATTTCAATCACCCACACAAGCACTGGCCATGAGAACCACATTGTTAACCCCTGCTCCACTGTAATCCATTACTTCTTCATGGAACATAGTTTGATAACCACTGTTAAAAAGTGAACCACAAAAATACATGCCTTTAACTTGAATAGGATCTTGCGGTAAAGTGCTTTTTTGTTCTACTTTGCTGGAATCCAGTCCTGTTAAAAAAATAAAATAATGCAAATATAAATATCTATATTTTTTATTTTTCATTAAAATCAGGAGTGGACAAAATATAAAGAACTTTGGAGCCAGACAAAAAAAATTGAGAGAGCGAGTTGGGAGTTTAACAAACCAGTTAAGAGGTGCATGTGAACAGGTGTATATGAAATACTTCAAATATCAGCAGTGATAGTTTAAGGAGCCGTGGGTCCTGAGATTTTTTTTTACCACTCAGTAATATTTTATTTGTAACATGACCTCACACAGAAGTTGTACTTCATACAATTTGTTGCTTCTCCATCAGGGATTCACAACTAGTGACTCTCCAAATGCTGTTTACTAACAAAGCCCATAATTTAATAACACTGACTGCGTCTATCAACTTTACATAATCTAAAACATTATAAATTCAATGGAAGAGTTCTGCAAAGGAGTTCTGTTAGTTGTGGGACTTCGTTTTGAAAAACATAGTTGGTGTCAAATTCAACAAAGATACAATTATTTTCTGTAACCTATATTAGTATTTTCAATATAGTAACATTATTTTCCTTTATTTAAACTCAGCTCTGTGTCCAAAGGTTCCAAGAACACCTAGAGGGTTGTAAATTGCCTATCCTTGAATTACAGGGAAAATGCACATTAGGAATAAAAGATAGTGTAATCACATGTCTTTCATGCTATTTGGAGAAACTGCAGAGATTAGAGGCACAGCACTTCTCCTTAAAGGGTCAGTAACATCCCATAAAAAATGCTTCGAGTTTTGTAGAGGTTCATAAAATAAACTATATGCCACAAATCCCCTCTCTCAAACCGCTATGGTTTGAGAGATATTCTAATTGAAAGTTCCCCCCTCCCTCCCCTTCTCCTGATGTCAGCGCTGTGTGAACAGCAGGAGATCCCGGTCTGGGGACCAGCCGGCGGCTCTGCAGCAGAGCCGAAATCACGTTACTGGAAAATAATTACTTCACTGGAAAGGTCTACAAAGTGTGCCTTGTTTGCAAGCACACTTTGTAGACCGTTCCAATGAAGTAATTCTTTTTAAATAAAGCGATTTCGGCTCTGCTGAAGAGCCTCCTCAAGTCAGCCGACTTGAATCTCCTGCTGTCAGCTTTACAGCTGACAACAGGAGAAAGGGAGGGGGAATTTTGAATGCCCATATCTATCAAATCATAGCGGTTTGAGAGATAGGATTTGTGGCATGTAGTTTATTTTTTGAACCTCTACAAAACTCTAAGCATTTTTTCTGGGACATTACTGTCCCTTTAATTCTAGCATTGCTACACGGGATGGGTCATGTGACCCACGCCACTTAAATGACATCACTGGACAGAGTACAAAACACTAGCAGGAGAACTGAATGCTGTGACTAAAAGTGATGGCAATGCTTTGTTACAAGAGAATGGCCTTCAAACCCCTAGCCTTAACAAGTAGGACTCGGTTCTCCAACTAGTGAACTCTGTGCTTCAGTCTATAGTTCCAGGACTATTTTTTTTTTCCACGTAATGGGGCTGTCCAGGAGGCAGAACACACAACAAATACATGACTGGTTAAGTCAATCAGGGAAATGTGGTCAGCCTAATAATTATCTTACTTTAACAGAAAGACTTACCTAGTGCTCAATTCCAGTGCATGCAATATCAAGCATTGTTCTGCATTGTTTTTCCCACAGATTTTCCCCTAGCTTTATAGGAGAGATAAAACCATTTATGACCTGCTAAGGAATCCAGGTACAGGTTAAAAACCCTTCAAATCAGCAGTGAGGCATATTTATTTACCCTGCATTTGAAGGTGCCCCTGTTCTAAAGGGCTCCATTTTATGCTGCCCTTAGTGTAAGCCTATTGTCTCTTGGAAAGAAGTGTAACAAATCTCAGTGAGCTAACCCATAAGTCAAATCCACACGCATGATTCTTCAGATTCATGTAAGCATTTTCAGATCATGAAATGCTATTGTCCAGCTATGGACTACAACACATTTCCACTGGAGAGAAAGGGGGGTGCACTTATGAATAATATCTACATACCTAGGTTTCCTGTTGTTAAAGTATCCTCTTGTGTGCTACAGTCTCCAGTGAGTTGAAGACATTGCTAGCATCCAAGCGGTAAAAGATCACCCTTAATGCTGAAGTTAACCTTCTGAGCGCCAGAGGGGTGAGCAACGCAAAGCACCTCTGGCAATCAAAGGCTTAAAGGGAAAATCCTATATAATAATTTGCTAGGATGTTTGTCAGAAGCCGTCATGCGCAGTAGAGACTGCCCGAACGCACAGAGTGCTGGGAGTTCTGTGCTGGGAACATTCTGCTTTCGGCCAGTCTCTACAGAGCATGACTGCGTCAGCGGCAGGATGCAGAGCTGGACCGGCCTCTTAACCCTTTGAGTGCCAGAAGGGTACACGCAAATGCGTTGCGTACCCCTCTGGCACTCAAAGGCTTAACATCACCCGGACCTTGGCCCGTGTACACGGGCTTTTAAACTAGTAAATATATATATAAAAGGCTAGAGCAACCACCCCCACACACAATTCAATACCCAGATCATCTGTAAGCAATAAAATGTAAACTCAATGATTTCGTCCTTCTGAAACTTCACTGTTACTGCATTTTGGATGGCAAACACTCTAGTTGAATAATTCAGAAGACATAAACTTCTCATTAAGCATCATAAATGATAAAAAACAACTTCCACTTCCCAGAATATGCAGAACAGCAAGTGATGGATTATAAGAAAATTAAAATCTATTTGTTTTGCTAATGACAGCAGATGTTTTTGTGGAAAATAAATCTGATCTTGGGTAGATGGAGCTTGAAGTTATGCAATTTAGATGTTTCAGATCTGTAATAAGTGGCTTTTTTGTTGTGAAATAGTTTTTTTTCGTGTTGTGAAATTCAAATCATTTAAATTATGTTGGTGCTCGTTGGCCATAAATGATATCATAATGGAGTGCATTGTAGGAACACGGGTTAACCTGACAGTGGGTCAGGAGCCCAAATTGGACAGCTTTCTGTACATCTTGATTATATGGAGGCTGCGCTTTCCCTCCATCGCTTTAATCCTCTGTGTGCCAGAGCAGAGTGTAATGCACTGAATAACCCTTCAGGTCTCAAAGTGTTAAATGAGGAGGGTATTTATTTTTACTGAAGCCATTTCCTCTGACTACCCTGTGACACTCAGGCTACAGCTACAGTTTAATAATGAATTAAAAAATATAGTAATTTACATTCACATTCCATAAAGTAGGTTAGTAAGTGTGGGTGGGAAGTTATGTAGTAGAAATCATACATTTCGTACTTTAGGATAGGTAGCTAGACAGGTAATGAAGTGGGTATATACTGCAGAGAGACATATAGTTTTTTTTTTTGTGTCAAATTCTGAAGCCACATATTCTGCTTCAGAATTAGACGCAGCCCAGTTTAGTGATACTTCTAGTATTTCTACTATGGTAGTAATTACTCTGGGCCCCCAGTTAACAAGAGCTATACTGCCCTAAGTACTACCCCAGGTGCTACAATTGGTCCAGACTCTATGGAATGCATACAACCAGGGTTCTTTTTCCAGTTATTTCTGCACTCACAGCCAACCAGGAAATAAAGTGGCTATATCAGGTTCTACCACTGTACAGTTTTTATTTATTTATTTGGTGATAGTATCTCCCAAACTAAATGAGTATACAGCCCAATAACTTGCAGCCAATCTCTCATCCTATGTTGTATGGCAGCAATCCTTGTAACCCACACATATATATAGGAAGCTGAAAAATTGTATGCCCTAACAATGGCAATAGGAATAATTTAAAAACATAGTATTCTGTCATATTGGAGCACAAATCACATCTGTGGTACCCCTATTTCCCCCACAAACTATGACCAGGGATAATTATATATGAAATGCTCCTGCTCTTCCATGCATTTCAATAACACCCAGTGCCTGCCAGAAGAAGCTCCTCCGTATGACAGGCTATTTAAAATTTACCCTCTAATAATTTACTTACTGGCCAAGATTACAGAGGTATAAAATATAAAACTATCTGCATTTATGAATGTCTTTAAGAATTGGTGCCCAAAAATGTACTCCATATTCTAAATGAGTCCTTATCAAGGATTTATCTAGCGATAGAAGTATATTCCCATATTGAGACTGTTGATGCTTGTGTAAATTACATAATACAGTTGGAATTCATGGCTAATGATTTACAGGCTTAAATATTTTTTTTTGCATAAATTTATTCCAGCCCTTTCTATCACACAGAAAGTTGGACAGAGGTCAGTCCTTGTGCTCACTGTACCGATATACGCATGCATGTCTTTACAGCTATAAAATTAGTTTTATTATTCCAAAGCCACAAACTCCTGCCCATCTTCTTACACTGGTTTGTACCAACAGCAGCTTGTGGGTGCTATGCCACATATGGGGAGTTAACAAAGGAGTGCATGGCTGGCTTCTCTTATCCAATATAATTACAGACCAAGGACATATGTACAAAGAGAGCTGAGCAATTCTAAAGCAACCAACAGCACCATAGCAGATACAAAGATCAATGGAGTGTCTTTTGTAATCCATATGACGCAGTTTGTGTGTCTCAGAATTGCTCCACTTTTCTTTGTACACGAGGCCTTATGAAATTTATAAAATGACTCATAAATGCCCTTCAGGCTACTTTTTATAATACATGTATTCTAGTCTACTTAATTGATTTCAGACAGAGCCAGAGAGATATCCAACATTATCACACACAAGTTTTGTTAAAGGGGAGCTATACAATAGGACAGTGACTCTTAACCCTTTGCATACTCCTCTGGCACTCAAGGGGTTAAAGTCTCCATAACAGCCTAGTTCATTTCAGAGAATTAAAAGATGTGCTAGCCATTTGTCTGTAATATTGATAGCTACTGAGAAATCTATCTGTATTTATTGGTGGCACTTAATGATAATTAGTTGCTATGCTGGGCCAGTTTATACCAAACACTGTGCTAGGAGTGAATTAGACAGATCCCACACAGTGTGGGCATGTGTAATAGCTCAGATAAGTTTAGTATCAAAAGAGAAGAAATGAACATACTGTGGAAGGAAATGGTATACAGCACTACATTATGTCACTAACTAAATGATTCATATTACAGACAAATGGATAGTATAACCAAGACAGATGTTAACTTCTCTGTAAAATGTATCTTGTTGTCTTAACCCTTTGAGTGCCAAAGGGGTACGGAACGCACTGCTTTGCAATGTGTTCCATACCCCTCTGGCACTCAAAGGGTTAAGGAGCGCAGTCCACTTTAATACGATGAACAGAAGGGACTATCGCGTTAGGTGTCCTTGGAAGAAGCAGTTAATTATATGTATATATTATTTTAGTTGGTTTACACTGCTAGTTGTTTCAGAGTACAATCTGAAAGACAGATGTCCCTTATGAGCCATGTCAGCTGAACTGGGATGGGTGGAAAGTACCTTTTTCGTGGGAATATTTGTGGAATCCCCCTCAAATCTGCCACTTTTCCATGGAAATGCCCACGTGTAAAAACTCCATAAAATGTCCACCTTTTTGCTCACCTCCAAACAAATGCAATGCAGACGTTTAACCATTTCCATGTACGCCCAAGACATGCCACAGGGGTTCAGACGCTGTATGTGTGGTTCTATGGCTTCTGTGAGATAATGCTGGGAGTCAGCATGTCTGATTTTATGGTAGTGGTGGGCAATGTGAGCCTTCCAGCTGTTGACAGACTGCAACTCCCATCATTCACTGACAACCAGAGAGTGATGGAGTTGTAGCCTGTCAGCAGCTGGAAGACACTGCATTGCCCATACCCATGGATACCAGTGCAGTGGAACAAGGCTGGGGGGTTATATGGATGTGGTTCTATTTGTACTGTGGTACAAGGCTTAGGGTCATTATGTGTGGTTCTATGGATACCAGCACAGTGTGACAAAACTGGGAGGAGGCAGTATGTTTGCAGCAGAAAAAAAAAAACCAGCAACACTTTTCATGGGAATTCCTGCAAAAGGCAAAAAGTGCCTTTTCCCCACTTTGTGCTACAAAGGACTACTGGTGCATGCAGAAACAGATAAATGGCCCCTACTTTAGCATTTGTAATGAATGTGCAGAGTATACACCTGGCAGCGTTACCTTTGTTTTCCACCAGTATTTATAAAAACCACAAAGCAATGTGCATGGTTTTATTTTGCTCTTGTATCGGTCTATATCAGATAGTGACTGTTTACTGACTGGAAAGCAATAAAATACTTTATCTAGAAGGTGGTTAAAAATTAATACACAAGATGCAAATAAAGTTTGCAAATGTCTAATTGATTTAAATGGGACATTTTACCTACTGAACCTTAGCAGTAATGTACTGGAGATCTGACATTCAAAATGGTTAAAAGTTCAATTTATAGCAATGGAAATCTTTGTCTGTGCCAGGATTGCTTCACTTAACTTGAAGACAAAATGTTCAAAAGAAATGTAGAGGATTTCTGGGGCTGCACTACAGAAGAGAACTAAAAATTCTCATTAATTCAAAAGTGGATTTTAGCCCCTTGAATGCTAGAGAGGTTTCCGATGCATTTTGAAGTAACATGTTGGAGACCAATCCAAGCGTTTAAAATCCTACATTTCAATCAATGGGAATTTTTAGTTCTCCCCTAGAAAGTATATGGTTTGACCCAGAATTCATACACTTTTGTTTTGAACCTATGGCCCAAAGTGTTCCCCATAACCTTTCCCTCTCTACGTCATGATGCTCTTGTGAGACTCTTTCCCAGTCAACATCCCAAGGCATAAGCATTGTCTTTGTAAGGCAACTGCCAGTGAGATGGCTCAGTTGGTGAATACACCAGACGTAGGTTCACATGTTCTAGTCCTGGTAATGTCAGCTCAGCCTTTCACCCTTCCAAGGTAGATAAAATGAGTTCCCATGACATACTTGAAAGCGAAAGACTATTTCAATGTATACTTGCTGTTAAAATACTTTCACTAAAAATGGGTTTGGACTATGCAATGTATCTCCACGTTGTGCTGAGAAACAGCCATTGACATGGAAATAAGCTTTGGTACCACCTGCCAGTCTCAAGCCACAATGTTCAAAAGATTTTGGCCACTAGTGGGATATTTTGATCTCATTGGCCTGTGCTTCTGTTTTCCATTCCACACTGATGTCTTTGTTTGACTGTCAATATATTACAGAGTAGCACCAGGAAAAAGGGGAAGAATTATTTAAATGATAATGTAAAAAAGGTGAAAAACTAATAATAAAAAGTAGAAAATAAAGCAGACTAAAGATTCCCTTATCCCATGTACCTGAGCAATGAACATGATATAAGGACACAACAATGTGAGTGCAATTCCATTCTATGTATTTAGACATCTTAAAAATGAATGATCCCTGGCTTCCAGAGTGGCCTCCACAGCATTGATTCTCGTTACCTTGGAGACCACTCCATCATCCAAAGAGATTAAAAAGTGTAAGATGTATATACAGATCTGAGTGAAGGAATGGTAAACTATGGTTGAAAGAACTGTAAAAATTAACCCTTTAAGGATCCAAGTTATATGCAACACATTCCTTCACAAATCATAGCACACCTTCAGGTCTTTAAAGGGTTAATTAAGGGTGTGCGAAACAGAAATATTACCTGCTGTAGGTATCTCTGGAGCACTTGCGGCACTAGACTCTTTTAGTTCAGAGCCTTCCTTCTGATCAGTGGAAGAATACAGCCTTATTTGTGCTTGAACAGGCAGACGGCTGGAGGGAAGCAAACATAAAAGTCCTCTGCTGTTGCGGGAATTTTGCCAACCTGCAGAAAGAGAAAATATCATTAGCGTATTCAGTACGCACTGTCCAATGAACAAGTGCTGTCAAACTTCTGTGTGGTGTTTCAGACCCTATAAAAAATAAATAAATAAATAAATAAATAAATAAACAAACAAACAATAAAAGAAATAAAACATGCTATAATTAGTCATTGATCTCTAATTCAGGAAATGGGTAACCTAAAGCCTTTCAAGGCATAAACACTAGGTTCTTTACAGGAGCAGTAAACTTTTTTTTATGAAAACACATTTTATAGAGCATTTCCTGCTGAATAAAACAAGGTCATTCCCACTGCTGTCAGGTGTTTTATTAAAAATTTATAGCAGTTCAAATAATCGGGAAGTGAATTTACTGTGATTTACTTCCTGATAGTCCTAACTGACAGGAAGTGACAGGCAGTTTCTATCACATTCTATGGAGAACTGTATATCTCTGACTTTCCTCTCCATTAGAATCTAACAAAAACAAATTAGAATTTGACCACTAGAGGGCATTGATAATGTAAAAAAACATGGGTTTGAACCGTAACAACTCTGGAAATATAAATCTCTCGGCAGTTGGAGTACCCTTATTGTACTCAATAGGAAAATCCCTACAATATATATTTTTTCATAAAAAACATTTACTGCTCCTTTAAATCTTACTCCGTTCGCAATAATGTGGACTACATGGGGTCTTACGTGAAAGGTCATGTTATACAGAACGTAACACCTTAAGGACCAAAGTTGTTGAGTCACAATGTGTTGCACATCCTTCTGATCCTTAAAGAATTAACATACAAGATATTGCATGTGCTGTGTTTTTCCCCCAGTAGGCTGAGTAAACCAGAGCATGTAGAGAGAGATAAGAAAAGCTGCTTTTTATATGTGCTATTGTATTGTCCAATTAATATAGGATCTGCTATGTACTCTTCTACACTCATATGAGAGAGTACATTTTTTTTTTGACACAAACAGCCAAGAAAACCAGTAACACTGCTTCATCAAAGGAAAGGGGTCTATAAGTCAATACTAGTGCTGGATGGGTCCAACATGAGGACAACAAGAGGGAAGCGCCCACTGGTCCATCAAATCGATTTTAGCTAAATCCACAGTATAAGTTACAACTTTATATCTTTTTTCAGAATTGTATAAAAACAACCAAATAAAACGGTAACAATCATGTCTGTGTTTCGCAAGACAAGTCGCCTTACGCGTTTTGTGATTGCGTAATTATTATTCAAATAATGGGTGTTTTTTCAGTAGCGTCCGTTTTTGAAAACATTACTGGGGCCAACATGATGTGCACAAAAACAAAGGTTGTTGCTTTCTCAGCCCCTAAACCAAAACAATCAGTGGTGCTTTAACTCTGAGAGCCAGAGGGATATGCAACGCATTGCAAGGTAATGCACTGTGTACCCATCTCGCACTGAAGGTGTTAACTCTTCAGACTGCAGCATGGGTATCCAAATTAATTTTTTTTTATACACCTCTGACACTGAAAGGGTTAAATAAACATTAATAGCAAAAAACACAACAGAGCGAAAAATCTATGCATTTCAAGCTAGCATCTGTAAAGATTATCTATATGGTGTGTGAGGACTAAAACAAAACGACATTCATATTACTTATTCGAAAATTGTACAAAAAAAAAGGTAAACAAAGCGATTCAGTTAACTCGAGGCGCTCTTTTCTAAATATATATTAGAAAGCAATATTAAAAAAACACTTTCCTGCAGAGTAAGAAAATGACACTCCCACTGCTGGGATATTTTTTTATTCAAATGTTATTACAGTTCAATCATTTTTTGTTTAATCAATAAAGCCAGTGGTGTCCAAAAGGCATTTTTAGTAACAAGACATTATAAGAGAGCTCAGGTCACTGATTATAGCACCCCACTGTAAGCTATAGGGAAAGCTCCAGCAGGTATTTTAGGTATGAGCAAACACACTGGTTCTATGGAGGCTTGAGATGTCAGTCTCATCTCCCATAGTTCCAGTCACCGATCAGAAGAACTTGGAGGCTGCTTTCCCCTAGACTTCAAGATACAACACAGGATCAGCCAAGCTTCAGAGTAAGTTATTCAGTGAGCTACTGGGGTGCCTTAGCTGTAGTCAGTGGCACATGGTGAGGCTTTTATTTAAGCTAGGATTTTATGGCTTACTGTTCCTTTAAAAACATAACAATATTATAAACCGGAAAGACTAGAAAATCATGAATGTCAAAAATGAAACAGACACATACAAACTTTGATGAATCAAGCCCCACACCATGTGATATCCTTGCTGAAGTGCATCTCCTAAAGATGAATACAGTCAATTCACTGAAACAGATCTTGCACGACTTCTAATAGGATAACAAGTAAACTACTGGCCAGCAATTAGGAAGTTGATATAAATGAAGGTCTAACATATAACATTCAAAGAATACAAGGGAATGAAAGGTTCGAGGACAGTGAAAATATTAATGATTGTACGATTTAAGTACTGTATGAAAAAAAAAGAGACAAAAAACATTGCTTTACAATAGTTTGAAAACCTCACTAGCATTCAAGGGGTTGGTTACTCCTTTGAATGCCAGAGAGGTATCCAACTCTCTCTGGCACTCAAAGGGTTAAAAACCCCATTTAACACAAAGACAATTTTCATTTCCCCTCTGTAGGGCAGTTGGTTTACTCCGGAATTACTCACCGTTCCCATTCTACATAAAGCCCACGGTATTTTACAAACAGAGTTGAGCTTTACTACTTATGCCACAGCAGCAAACATATGTGACAATTGTTATACGGACCTATGACACCGATGTTATCATTATGGATACTTTTTGCAAAAACACAGCATTAAACAGGGGCAACCAATATACAAAACAAAATGTATTTTTATTATATCGCGTTACAGCTCTTTTATTCCAAATTAGTAACCACTTTTCCCACCTCTGCAGCAGCAGCATTACAACCTTTCGTCCTAAACTGTAATGGTTTGCCTCACTCTTCTTGTACCATACCCTGTTATATCTGATGCTGCAAATGGCAGCCTCACTCCTAACTCCTATTGTACAGGTGGTGTGACATCATAGGAGCATACATATACATAGCTATCATATGTAAATAAAAAAAATTATATGTGATGCATTCCCTAAAATCTAGTCCCAAATTTGCTTTTAAATGTATGTGTTAATCATCCTGTTCAGAGAGCATTTAATTACTGTTTATGCCATTCATAGAGAGAGAGAGAGAGAGAGAGAGAGAGAGAGAGAGAGAGAGAGAGAGAGAGAGAGACTTGAAATCCAGTTAATTGATATTAATGCCCTCTGGTCTTATAACAGAACAACCTTTTTTAGATACATCATGTGCCCGTGATCCTGTAAAACCGATGGGAACCTTGGCAAAGGCAGGGATTTCTGTCCCTCAAAGCATGTGTAATACTAGATTTTAGGACTCAGAAGACAGTTTTTTTCCACATGTTAGCATGAAGGTACAGGATAGGTAAGTGGATATAGCACTAGTTTAGGTGTTACTGTACTTTAAAGGGGAGAAAAAAAAACAGAGAGGGCCTTACACAGAGGGCTGTAAGTGTATAATGCTGCTTCTCCCAAAAGGTGGCCCTTTAAGCATGAAGGGCAAATGGTGTTCATTGTGCAATATATTTTTGTCTGATGAGATAGCATGCCTTGAACACCAAACTCTTGTATGGATTGATCTCTTATTTAGTAAACAGCATTTAGCTCAAATATCTGAGTGCATTAAGCAGTGATAATGGTACCAACATGACTGAATAGCCCAAAAAAGTAAATAGCATATACAAACCTAGTAACCACAAACAGTAGTGGAAAGTCAAAAAATCTGACACACACATGTTTATTTAAAAACAAGCAAAGAAATGTGCAAGCAAAGTTGTTATGCTTTGAACTGAATATATTGTGTGGACCTATAAAAAAGAGAGGACTGGAATGGGTTGAACACTGAATGTCCAGTGACAGTACTTTGGTTTGTAGAGTGCGGCTTTCTAGAATCCTCTCTGATCTATCACAGAAAGTCCTACACCATGAAGGTGAGGCAACTGCACTAAGAAGAATGGTGTAACTCTAATGCAAAACAATGGCAACATGCGGGATGAAAACAAAATTAATTACATTCCAAATGCCGGATGGTTGGCGATTATGGCAGTTGTAGTTTCCAAACACTGGAGAGCCATCGGTTGCCTATCCCTGCTGTGTTAACCAATACTAGACAAACAAAGGAGCTGAGAAACCTGCTTGTGAGATTTTGCATTATTTCCAACAGAACAAACTGCATTCTCCCTAGTAGTAAACTGAAATGTCACCAATTAGCTAACAGTTACATAATCGGATATCAAATATCTCTAATTCAAAGGACTGCTGTGTATTTTCAAGCAGTTTTTTTATAACGTAAATATTAACTTTATAATGGAAAATGATATAATCACGATGATACAAAAACCATAAACAATATGCAGACCTGTTTGCACAAAGCACGCAAGAGAGTATAAAATGTGCAGGACCAGGTTAAAAGGGATAGTAATGTCCCCAAAAAAATGTTTTTGTATTTAGTAGAGATTAAAAAGTTTAACTGAATGCAAAAAAACGTATCTCTCAAACCACTATGGTTTGAGAGATATCTGCACTCAAAGTTTGATGTTTTCTGCTGTCAGCAGGAGATCTGTGTCGGCCGACACATGGGCTCTGCAGCAGAGCTGCAATCACGCTTTTTAAAAAGAATTACTTCATTGGAATGGTCTACAAAGTGTGCCAGGTTTACAAGCACACATTATAGACCATTCCAATGAAGTCATTCTTTTTAAAAAAAACGCGATTGCAGCAAGGCACACGTTATAGACCATTCCAATGAAGTAATTCTTTTTAAAAAAATGTGATTGCAGCTCTGCTGCAGAGCCTCCATGTCGGCCGACATGGATCTCCTGCCGACAACAGGAAACATCAAACTTTGAATGCAGATATCTCTCAAACCATAGCGGTTTGAGAGATACTTTTTTTGCTTTCAATTAAACTTTTTTTTTGGGGGGGGGGGACATTACTATCCCTATAAACAAGCATCCTCAAATAATGAAGTGTTTCAGAATAATAATAATAAAAACAATAATACAGGAGTTATAAATGGTCCACACCAACCAACAAAAACTGAACAGCAGTTAGCTCGCCCTTGGGGAGTTTTTCTATTTGACATCAACAATACATACAATAATTAACCTTTAAAGGACCATAGGAGGGAGCATCGCTTTGCTGAGCAATGTGTTGCAAACACCTCTGGTACTTAAAGAGGCAGGCACACTTTGTAGACCGTTCTAATTAAGTATTTCTTTGTAGACTCTATTTTGTCAAATGACCTGAATCTTGATCTGTCAGCTACAGCGCTGACATGAGAAAAAGGGGAGGGAGGCGGGACTTTAAAGAGTAACTATCACCCTATATTAAGTCCCCCCCAATAATTAGGCATATGGCGATTAGGTTTTTAACAGGAAAGTACCAAATTCTGAAGTAATCCTCTTTCTTCTGAAACCAGAGGCCCGGCTTGCATGCAGACATCCTGGCTTAGAGACGTCTGTGCACCTGCGCTGTCCTTCCCAGCAGTGGTTTAACTATAGGGGTCGCAGGGGTTGCATCTGCCACCCCCTGCAACCCCTCCACCTGGCGCCTTCAATCTCCCTCCGGCACTCTAGTAATGCAGAGTGATGGGAGATGACATCCTTTCCCAGCGCTCTGCATTACTAAGAAGACAGCGCAGGAGCTCCAGGTAGGAGATGAGGGCATTGTGGAGATTGAGGGGTATTGTGGTCAAGGGAGGCCAATGTGGTAGGGGGGGCCCGTGGCACTTCTTGCACCAGGGCGCAGAGGCTTCTAGTTACACCTCTGCGTCCCAGTCTCCTCTAGGAGGCACTGCATGGTACCTTAAGGTACTGGAAGAGACTGACAGCTCAGGCACGCAGATGGCTCTAAAGCAAGAAGCCTGGCAGTCAGTCTCAGAAAAAGGAAGATTGCTTCACAATTTGGTACTTGTGTCCAATAACAGCGCTGTTAAGAACCTAATAGCCATATGCCTCATTATTGGGGGGAGGGGGACTTAATATAGGGTGATAATTCAGCTTTAAAAGCTTAAAAGTCTTAAAATATACATCTTTAAGCAACATGATTTACTGCATTACAATTATTTTTCCATATGAACAATATTAAACCTTCTTAAATCCAGGTATTACTATCCCTTTAAAGTCTCTGTATTATGATTCCTCGCAGATGTTAGAATTTCAATTCTGTCACTCAGATTAACCCTCAGAGTGGCAGAGAGGTATCCAAAGCATTGTGTTACAATGCAATGTACTAGATACCTCTCTGGCATGCAAAGGGTTAAAAGCTGATTCCGTCTTGTTATAAACCATGGAGGACCATGGGGTGATGTGCACTTCCTCTGCTCCCTAAAGGACTGAGGCACGTACTTACTTCGCACGTTGTGACTATGTCACTTTCGCTTTGTTTTTATTAAGACGATAACGAATTAGATAATAGTATGTAGAGTTTAATAGAGGGAAAAAAGAGAGGCTTGCGATTCCAGGTGTGAGAATGGTGATTTTCAAGGGGTAATGATGGGAAATGGGGTGATAAAAATGATTTAGTTGTTGACAGAATAAGACCTCTCAAACGCTGAGGGTGATGGGAGCTGTAGTACAACAACTGTCCACTCCTGATAATGTACAAATCATTATTACTCAAGGGCCTCCCCTCTCCTCTATTGACAGGCCCAATCTGCTTCCCTCATCCCCATATCTACTCACCCTGACAGACTCGTCCGCTGCATGTTCGCGCCGCGCTGCAGCGCAGATAAAGGCGGCAGAGTGAGGACCAGCCCCGGCTCTGGGCAGATAGCCCAGCCATACTTTTCGGCTTCTCACTCCCGGCGGCCGCCACTGATAATTCAGTGGAGTGTCTACCTGTCTAGTGACGTCACCAGTACGCGACACATCTAGCTTCAGCTGTTCTCAGTGAAAGGGAAGCAGAAGCTGGTGAACTCAACAATAGCGAGCGATACTGCACTACAAGGCTCTGTACACTAGAGGGAGAACTTCCCGTCCCCACAAGTCACTGATGCAAGGTGTAGTTGAAGGTAGGGGCTGCATGACACTGGTCCTAAATGTTTTTATCTATTGCTGATAAGTCAGGGTGCTGTGGCACTTTGTTGTGATGTGGGCACTAGCTTAAGGTTCTTTCCTTTGAAGGCTTTGAGAAACATAGTGATCTTACATTTCAAATGAATGTTTATGGAAATTATTACACATATGATGCTTGCTATTGTCAGTTTGATTGTGAGACCAAAAATGAACAATATATTTATGCATTTAATTTGTACTATTTATTTTGATCATGACAAGTGACCTATTGTGCTACTAGCTATGATGTCATATACAAAAAGTAAAAAAAAAACATATTTTGCTAAAATCACACACTACATATCTTGTTTGTGAGTTGTAATTATTTTTAAAAGCCGTGAACCCCCAATACAAAAATCCCTAATATGTGTACTTTTACATACATGCATGACCTGTGCAGATCCCTAACTAATATGAGCACAAAAAGGTATTTTGAACTTTATGAACTAAAATGTACATTCCATTGGTTAAATGGTAACACTACACTAAAACCACTCAATAATTATATAAAAGTATATACTCCCTGAAATTAAATAGCCCACTGCATCAAATGAGGAGTCACTTGTATTTCCTACTGTATTCACTAGCTACTGTTCTTACCAGAAAAATGACACCCCACTGGTATGAGCTGACATACTGTAGAGGGTGCAAAAAGCACAGAAATACACATACTACAAGCTCTAGTTTTGCTTGCATTTTTTTAAAACACAGCTTTCCTGTACTAACATTGTTGTAACGACTAAAGAAATTAAGAAAATGTAGACATTCCATTTGGAAACAAGATAACCCACAGCATGAAAAGAGGGTTCACATGCCCTTTTATCCCTAGTCTGGTGTGCACAAATGTCTCCAGAAAGTAGCAGTAAAGGAAAAATTAACTTTTTTATTACATTTCCACACCTTCAAATGTACTGAAGTCTTTGAAAACCATTTAATCCCCTACTACATTCATTTGCTAGTACTCTTCAAGAAAAATGACACCCCACTGTTATGAGCTGCCATATTGTAGGGTCAAAACTACACCAGTTACACCTTCTGATTTTTCTTGCACCTTTTCAAATATGACTTGCCTGTACTAAATTATTCTAACAACTACAGAAATTAAGAGAATGTAGAGAAAGCATGCAATTTTGGAAAGAAGATAACCAAACTCATCAAATTATGGGTCACTTGCCTTTCTACCCATAGCCTGGTGTGCACAAGTGTTTCCAGAAGGTGGTGCTAAAGGAAAAAATCTGCCATTTTTTAACATTTCCAACCCTCCAAATGTACCAACATTTTTGAAAAATATGGAATTTCCTTCTGCAGTCATTAGCTACTGCTCATCCAAGAAAAATCATGCCCCCTTGGTATGGGTTGACATACCATAGTGGTGCCAGAAGCACAAAACTACGCTTACCTGTTATTTATTTATTTTTTTTAATAGGTTGCCTACACTAAAATGGTCATAACTTTTAGACATATGAAGGAAAGGTATGCAAGGCATGCCGTTTTGCAAAGTAGACATTCACATACATCAAATTATGGTATGTTTGCCTTTTTATCCCTATGCTGGTGTGCACAATTATTTCCATAAGGTGCCACAATAGGGATTTTGTTTTTTTAAATTTCCACAACTTCAAAGATACTAAAATCTTTGAAAACCATGACATTTCCTACTGTATTCAGTACTTTCTACTAGCCAAAGAGAAATGGTACATGATTGGTATGGGCTGACATACTGTAGGGGGTGCTAGAAGCACAACATTACACCTACCACTTTTCTTTTCTGAAATAATATGCCAGCACTAAAATGCAAACATACACCTGCATTAAATGGGGGTCACTTGTCATACATCATGACCTTTTTTATCCCACACATATTTGTAAGTAGTCTGCCTTTTATTGATCTATACACCTGTCTGCATCTGGACAAGCAAAAAACAGTTCTATTAGTTCTCTCCAGTTTGCCAAGCTTTCTGATATGTTTCTGATTTCTTATTCCAGGGCAGGAATGTTCTTTGTGCTGAAATTATTTGATATTTTTCTTTATACCCCACTTCTGACACCATGGCCTAGATGCACTAAAGGTTGATGTGGTGTCGGTATGATATTGTCGATGTGTTTGAATCACTCCGACAATTCGATATGCACACACATCAACATATTCACAAAAATTGTCGGATCGAAGGGGAGACTTGGAGAAGGTCCCTATTAGCATACAGGATTTTCGAAGTGCTGTCGGTGTGGAAGGCATCTCCTCCCCTCACACATCACCAACACTACGACAATTCTGAACAGCATTCTCTGTGCGTCCCTAGCCAGCCAGTAGGAGAATACAGAGAAGGCTTTCAGCAGCACATTGACCTTTAAGTCCTGGCACAGAGCCCCTGACCCCCTCAGGTTTGCACGTAGCTCTGCTGTGGCAGGAGATACAGTCTCTTGGCTTCTTGTCAGCCAGACATCTTTTATAGTATGTATGCCTACAGCACAGGTCAGAGTGATGGGGTCCAGCAGCAATAGCTACACAAGGGGCAGGAGAAGAGATTGGAGCCTGGTGCTCTCTGGGGACGTGCTGGGGTGTTTGTAGTGCAGTTGGGGTCTGCAGGACCTTGGCAGAGTTCATTTGTATAGCCATGGTTGTGGTTGGTCTTGGCACAGGGGTGTCTGAGCCCTTTCTCTCTGAATTACGTAGCGCAATGCAACCCACAAGCACCCCAAGCTCCTCGGGACAGAACTGGTTCAGCATTGCAGCTCTTGTGTAAGAGTCCAGGGCATCTGCTACTTTGCCAGCCATTGCCAAAGTGTCCCCTTTCTGAAGCCACAAAGACCTTTCGGGTTTGGGCAGCTCCTCCAGTTGTGAGCCATATATCTCAGCAGCCAGTTCAAAATTGAAAGCCTCCTCTGCAACCCCCAGCATCTCGGAGTACAGGGCTGGAGGGTCGAAGGAGCTTTGCGTGGATCCCAGCGCCATCCTGAGAGCTGCACTGTGCAGGCCCCTGGCACTCTCTCCTACATGTTGTCACAGCACCGGGGCAGTGTCTCGGGGGGAGAAAAGGCCAGGTAATGTCACTATGAGTGGGGCTAGTCACAGAGCCATTCTTTTGTTAGAACGGTGCCACTATCAGACATCCACACAGAGCTGTGATACAATCGGTGTCAGACTGAGCTGTGCTATTGTCATCAGGACGCCGTGTTACTATTATTCAGAGAGGTAATAAAGTACAGTAGTGCAACGAGAAGGTCCTTACAGGGCACTCAGACAGATTCTACAGTGCCAAGGATCTTGGAGGGGAGAGAGGCATCAGAGGAAGAGGTGGCAAGCTTGTATTTGCCTCCCACTTCCTCCGATACCTCTCTCCCCTCCAAGATCATCAACATTGTCCCCTGCATGGAGTCACACACTGAACGACTTCGTCCCTCCTCACTCATACGCCTCTGCATTGACATTGTCAATACAGATGCGTATGAGTGACAAGGGACGAAGTTGTTCAGTGTGCAACTCCATGCAGGGGACAATGTTGACAAAGTTGTTCAGGCAAAAAAAACAACAACAAGCGTTACATAGCAAAACACACAAAATGCTTACCGCACAAGCATGTAAATGGCAAAATTAACCTGTGCAGTGCCAAAATAACACAAAAACATGGACAGACAACACAAATCAATGGCACACACAATAACAAGCAACACCACAGGGACAAGGACCTACAAGACAATACCAACCCAACATGGCACGGAACAATGGGGGTTATCACACGACACGGACACCTGCAAGTACAAAACAAGCTCAACTGTGCAACATCACCACGCGATGCACACACAACCTGCACCCCACAATGTCACACCCACAAATGGCAGAGACATACCAAGCACAACACACCACATCTTATAACACACACACACACCTGCAAACACTTACTTTTAGAATAAAACACCTTTCAGCAGTGGGAATACCCTTGCTTTACTCGGGGGATCAATCCTATAACATATATTTTTCCTTTCACATTTTAGGTATCACTATCCCTTTAATGGGCTAGCAATGGTTAATTTCACCTTGATGTAAAATTGTGGGCATTATAAGGAGATGGTTAGACAGATATTGCTGTATGTGACAGCTGGCGTTATCAGTCATTTGACCACATGGAGGCTCTTCAGCAGAGCCAAAATTGACCCATTTGTAGATGGATACTTCTATCACGGTGCCCGTGATTGCCTCTATGCTGGTTTGCTATTCAGCGACATTGTTACTGCCTAACTGTCGCTCTACGCTGAGTCGCTATTCTTATAGGTCACTAAGCTGGTGATGTCATCTCTCTGCCCACCTGCTAGGCCTTTTAAACCTCAGCCTGTCTCATTACCTTTGCCCTTTCGTGGTGTACCTGAGTCTAGTGCTGTGCTGGTCCATTGCTGTTCCTGTGTACAAGTCCTGCTACGTCTGACTACCCTTTCCGGCTCCGACTCCTGGCTACGTCTGACTACTCGTTCCGACTCTGACCACTGGCGACATCTGACTACCCGATCCGGTTCTGACCCTTGGCTGCCTCTTATTATTCCTCTGTTGCGCTCCCATTGTGATTCCTCATTAGTAATCCTTGCTGCCTGTGCCTTCCTCCTAGCGCTTGCTTCCGCTAGCAGCGCTTGTCAGCCAGTCCGTATACTGACCTCCCGTGGCCGTTCTGGTTGTGTGTTGTCTCATCTAGCCCTAGTGCCGGTTACCTTGTCGACTGTATACCTATCACGGTGCCCGTGTATTTTGGCGACATTTTGACACAAGATGCCTGATGCTTTCTTATTGGCTAAATGTTATGGCTCCACCCAGTGGTAGCCTTTAAGTACTGTGCTCTGTCACTCATGCATGGCCCTTTCGTGGTGTTCCCATTGCTTTGTGCTTGCTGCTGTTATCGTGTGATTTCCAGTGTATGACCCGGACTGCCTGACTATTCTCTCTCTGATCCTGTTCCTGCTCCGTGTACCGACCCGGCCTGGCTGACGTTCCTGCTCCGTGCTTCAACTTGGATTAGCTGACGTTCCAGCTCTGTCTACCGACCTGGCCTGGCTGATGTTCCTGCTCCGTGTACCGCCCCGGCCTGGCTGACGTTCCTGCTCCTGTGTATCCAGTCCGTTGTACTACTGTGTCCGGTAGTGAGTTACTACTGTGCTCTGCCTTGAGCGTACTGGCCCAGTTGGTTGCCTCATGTACTGCATTACTGTTCCGTGACTACGACCCATTAAGTGCCTTGCTGCCTCCTTTCTCCATACCCAGGGTTACGCTCAGCTCCTTGCACCCTATATGCTTGGCTTGTTATCAGTTGTCACTGGGGTTGGTCTCCCAGGCGCCTCAGTTAGTTTCCACTCCTGTTTACCGTTTAACAGCCAAGCGCCAGTTACCAGGGCCTTCCGGTACTCACCCGGGTAGGAGCTTTACTATTGGCATTGTATACGCTGGCTTGTCAATCCACCATATCGAGGTTGGTTTCTTGGCGCCTCGGTCTGCACTGTCCTCCTACCTAGCCTTAAGAGTTCCCAGGGCCTTTCCATTACTGCCTAGTGAAGGGTGAGGGAACTGAGTTCACTGTTCCTCCCTGATCTCGTGAAGGTGTGCCACTCTTGCTGCCACGTTTGTGTCACTCATTACTGCCACTGCTGTGTCATTTGCTGCTTCCACCATTGTGTCATCTTTGCTGCTCTATTGTATTCAATAAAGTTTTATCTTACGTTCATCTGTACTTGTCAGTATTGTTATTTCCTAGTCACTCCATAACAACTTCATTGGAATGGTCCACAGAGTGTGCTTGCAAACCAGCCACACTTTGTAGACAATTCCAAAGGTGTATTTATTTCCAAATGGGTCAATTTTGGCTCTGCTGAAGAGCCTCCATGTGGTCAAATGACTGATATCTCCAGCTGTCACATACAGCAATATCTATCTAACAATCTCTTAATAATGCCTACAATGTTATATCAAGGTGAAATTAACTATTGCCATCCCGTGCAAGGTACACAGAGAGGAATATGGTCTGATGTGTGTATATGTACCTTTCATATGGGTACAAACATATCCTTGATAGATATGAACCCAGAGATCTGTTCAATACATGTGATTGTCTTACTGCCTATATATGTACACCCATCACAAACTAACTTTCACTGATACCATGAATGAAAACATAACTTGTAAATTCCATCTAAGTAAGGTGTAATATACTAGGTATGTGTACTCTGATGATGATATCAATATGAGTTAGTTTGTGATGGGTGCACATATATGGGCAGTACGGCAATCACACGTACTGAGCTGAACTCTGGGTTCACATTGTACCCATTTGAAAGGGACATATCCACATACATATCTGACCGTTTTTCTTTCTGTACATATCTTTTTTTAATTGATCTGCAGTGTGATTTAAAGTGGTATTCATCCCTATGTTATCAGATTATCCCGTACAGTGCAGGATTTTTTCTGATTTGACATGTCACTCTCTGGTTGTCATGATGGTATCCTATGCATTGCATTGTGATGCATGGGATACCACCGTGGCAATCAGGGATTGATGTACTTTACAGGATCCTGTCCATGAGGTCTGTTCAAGTTGAATCCTGAAGGGCAACAATTAAGCCAGTATTGAAGGATATCTTTGATTGAGGGCTGTTTTTTTCCTGGATCAGCCCATCCATCCTTCTGTGTGAGACAGCCATACCCAATCATAGATATCCATAATTCATGGCCTGTTATTGACCAAACTACACTGGTTCATATTTGTTTACCATATGTATCCTGCAAATAGTGGCTGGTGTACCATCCATCCATGGCATCAGCACTCCTGAGGATCCATGTGTGAATCAAATGTGAGATATGTAAATTCAGGTTACAGTAGATGATTGCATACACAACACCAAGGCCAGCTTTTTCACCTTTAATTGTTTGTAATTGTTTTTGGCCTGTGTGTTGCACATACAACCAGTTATTCTCATTGGCACTGTGATTTGTGACCTGCTCCATTCTTTTTGTGATTCAGTAAGCAGTGAAGTAGACCTGATGAACTGAACATGATGCTGACTTCTTCAGTGATCTCATTTCCCCATTTGCAATGTTTTCTATGGAGTCTATACAATGGGACCTTTGCAACCTGATTCATGTTATTGAATATTCTCCATAGACTAACACTGTAATTGGTAAAGTGAGGGTATGTAAGTAAGGGTATGTAAAATTCTCTACATCAGCTCTTTTTCACTACTTAGTGAACGTCCCCTGTGTGTCATGTAATCGTTAGCCTATTGACTTGTGTTTGTTGTCTGGTTAACTCAAATTATTGTTTGTTTAAACATCAGTATATGTGTTTAGAAATTAGACTGTGTAAATAAAATACTTTGGTCTTGTAATAAGTCATTTATTAGGTTACAGAAGGAGGTGTCAGTAGGTCATGAAATAGACTAAAAATTATTGGGAATGCCCCACCCACCAGTCACGTCCCCCAGCAACGCCCCCTAAAACACAAGTGTTGGGAGGTATGGTCCCGCGTCCTGAGTCACCATCGCCCCAGGACAATAAAGAGTCCCGTAATGAAACAAAGCCACCAACAGCACAGAGTCCACTTGTCGAAATACAGTTTATCTTCAGCCACAACAAACAGCTAAAATGTCACATGCTGCTGCAGGTACACAATCTGCTACATAAACTGCAGGGAGGCGCTGATAAGTGCAACAAGCTGGCAGCAGGGGAGAGAAACCCTATAGCCTTATATTGGTTGGGTTAGCATTCACATACCGTGCAGCTGTGTCCGCAGCTGCTTCCTGATACCCTGCTTCCTCCAGCTTCAACTAGGATCGCCTGCCCCCAGCGGCTTAGTTATGCAGGAGCATTACCTGTAGGACTTTACCGCTGGAGGAAAGCACAAAGAGCGGCTGTGGACCCCATGCATCTTATATGGACTGCATGGGAAAGTCATGTGTGCAGTACGGGAGGTCTTATTAAGAGAGCCAAAAAGGTGCAGTTCTAGTCACATAGGAGGAAGGAAAATGTTATTGTAAAAGGGAGCGTCTGAATACTGGATGGGTCTCCATATAATGGGTCAGGGTACCGTAGGATAGATAAAGTAAAGTTTTTTATATTTTTCACTGTTTTCTGAAATTTTCCAAGTCCTTTTTTATTCCTCTGTGTTTTTTTCATTGAAACATTTCACTTGACATACACATACTATGTGGTCACCCTAGAAATAGCATTGCATACAAAGAGAATCTTCATGAGAAAGGTCAAATCAGGCACACTTTGTAGACCATTGTCATGAAGATTCTCTTTGTATGCAATGCAATTTAGGCTCTGTAACGATACGTCCGGTCCTGGGACCAGAATACATGTTTGTCGGCTAGAGCTCTGACATGGATAAAATGCATTTCTAAAGAAAGTATTACTATCCCTTTAAAAACCATGTTTAAATCAGCAGGCAACTGCATGACCAGCCAGTTAATCAGTGCTGTGGTGATAGATGTGTGCCAATTTGATCTTGAAACTGAATCTCTGAAACACTGATTGTGTTAACCCCTTAACGTCTAGTGGATCTGGGGTGTGATACACCTTAAGGACCACATAGATGTCATTCAGCGAGCTGGCTCACCTCAACGAGAGTTTGACATTTCAGCCTCCTGCATTGTTCACAGCGTTCCCACAGGACTGCTGTGAACACCAAACCCATGATGTGCCAGGACTGTCATTGTTCCTTAAGGCACGAACTGTCACAGGTCATTATGGTATTAAAAACTGATCACGGGAGCCCAAAACTGGACTGTTCTGGTCAAAACAGGACCAGGCCACCCTACATGGATCATTAGTTAAGCTCTGAAATATGATGGCCCAGGGGAAACTATCCCTGGAATTTTTTTTTAGATGTTGGAAAGTATGATTTATAGGACCTGATGCAGTTCATGTAATAAACCTGTTGATAAACAAGGTACAGTACATGCTTTTTTAACACAACCTTATTGGTAAAATAGGAATGCTGCATCACACCTACAGTTGATATAAAAAGTCTACACACCTCTGTTCTTGTGATGTTAAAGAATGAGACAAAGATAAATCATGCCAGAACTTTTTCCACCTTTAATGTACCTATAAAATGAACAATTCAATTGCAAAACAAACTGAAATCATTGAGGGGGAAAAATAAAATATAAAAAACTCACAATAACCTGGTTACATAGGTTTGCATACCCTATTATAACTGGGGATGTGGCTGTGTTCAAAATTAACCAATCACATTCAGTCTCATGTTAAATAGAAGTCATTACACACCTGCCATCATTTAAAGTGACTCCGATTAATCACAAATAAAGTTCAGCCATTCTAGTAGGATTTGCTTAGTTGCATCTCAGAGCAAAAGCCATGGTCTGCAGAAAGCTTCCAAAGCATCAGAGGGATCTCACTGTTGAAAGATATCAGTCAGGAGAAGGGTACAAAAGAATTTCCAAAGCATTTGATATACCATGGAACACAGTGAAGACAGTCATCATCAAGTGGAGAAAATATGGCACAACAGAGACATTACCAAGTACTGGACGTCCCTCCAAAATTGATGAGAAGAAAACTGGTCAGGGAGGCTTCCAAGAGGCCTACTGGAACATTAAAGGAACTGCAGGAATTTCTGGCAAGTACTGGCTGTGTGCTACATATGACAACAATCTCCCGTATTCTTCATATGAATGGGCTATGGGGTAGGGTGGCAAAATGGAAGCCATTTCTTGCAAAGAAAAACAACTAAGCCTGGCTGAATTTTGCAATAACAAACATCAAGTCCCCCAAAAGCACATGGGAAAATGTGTTATGGTCTGATGAAACCAAGGTTGGACTTTTTGGCCATAATTCCAAAAGGTATGTTTGGCGCAAAAACAACACTGCACATCACCCAAAGAACACCTTACCCACAGTGAAGCGTGGTGGTGGCAGCATCATGCTTTGGGGCTGTTTTTCCTCAGCTGGAACCGGGGCCTTAGTCAGGATGGAGGGAATTATGAACAGTTCCAAATACCAGGCGATTTTGGCACAAAACCTTCAGGCATCCGTTAGAAAGATGAAGAGGAAGTTCACCTTTCAGCATGAAGACGCAAAGCACACATCCAAATCCACAAAAGCATGAGGAAGATTAACGTTTTGGAATGGCCCAGCCAGAGCCCAGACCTGAATCCAAATGAACATCTGTGGGGTGATCTGAAGATGGCTGTGCACAGGAGATGTCCTCGCAATCTGACAGATTTGGAGTGCTTTTGCAAAGAATAGTGGGCAAATATTGCCACGTCAAGATGTGCCATGCTAATAATCTCCTACCCAAAAAGACTGATTGCTGTAATAAAATGAAAAGGTGCTTCAAAAAGGTATTAGTTTAAGGGTGTGCACACCTATGCAACCAGGTTATTGTGAGTTTTTTATTTCCCCCCCTCAACGATTTCAGTTTGTTTTGCAATTGAATTGTTCACATTATAGGTCACATTAAAGGTGGAAGAAGTTCTGACATGATTTATCTTTGTCTCATTCTTTAACATCACAAGAACCTGGCATTTTAACAGAGGTGTGTAGATTTTTTATATCCACTGTACTTGTGATATCTTGCGCCACAGGTAAATGTCACTAGTCTGGCCCTGGATTACTGCTGGCCAACTTATGGCTAGGTGGTTGCTTTTTTATATACCTGCCAACTTCTCTGATTTCCAGGGACGGTCCCTGCTTTTGGCTCCTGTTGCTGCTGCTTTTGTCCCAGGTTTTAAAAATTAGATTCCATCCTCATATTTTTTTGTGCTTGTCATTAAATAATGAATATGTTATAAACTTCCCCACCTGTCAGTATTGCTTTTTTATATGCTTTTATATAGTATTTAGAAGATATTGGTAATGTCTATTCTACTGTACAAATGCAGTTTGAAGTCTGTTGTACATGTTTTTGTTGGTGTTGAACTACAGTGTCACTCTGTAATGTGACTGCCCAGGGGAAACATGTCCTGACAATGATTTGGAAATTTTGGCAAGTGTGTATTTACCATAAACTAAATAGAACATAAATATACCACAGTTCCACTTCTCAGTAAACCAGTGGCAGCTGGGATGGGAATAGGAGCAGTGTGTGAATAAAAGTGCTTTATAGCTGTTGAGTATTTTATCCACGATATTTGTCTGAGGTAGATAAAGTGAGTACCTGCATACACTCCATGGTACAATGCATAATTCTATTGTTCTAAGAAGAAAAGGGGAAATTCTGGGGTAACCACAGTGAACAAATAAAAGTCCCCATTGATTTAAATGGGGCTTCTGTGCAAGCCCCAAATCCTTACTTTTATTACTTAGTGTGGACAACCAAGTACACCTACCTTTCCAGCTCTTATTTAAGCATTGTCTGCCTTGAACTAGATCATTATTGTTAGGCTTTGTTGCTGAGTACTTGTTCTTTTGTATTCCTGATCCAATAAATTGGTTTCCTTACTTACAAATGTTCTTTTGTCTTGTGCTCTGCCTGCCCTGCCAGTGGCCCATTAAATGGTTATGTTTGAATTCAGCTAATCCCTGACCTCTGGTTTGTCACAGACTGTACATGTACTCAGCCAGTCTTCAGCTTCCACTCCTGTCTTATCATCTGGTAACTTGCTTTGATAACACCAGTAGACAACTGATGTCCACATAAACTTTGGGGCTCAACCCCTAGGCAAGAGTAGGGATCTCTAGGTGACTCTGGTCCTTCATCTTTGCTGCCTGATACCAGATTTCACAGGGACATAAATAATCAAATTATTTTAAATGGGCTTTTAACCCCTTGAATGCTTGAGAAGTCTCCAACATACTGCTTAATAATTGAAATCAGTGGGAACTTTGAGACCGCCCCCCCACGTTAAAATAAATAGCAACTGCTCTACCTTCATCCAAGTGGGACTATTTCATCAGGATAACTAATATAGCTGCAGACTCTGTATCGGGTCTATGTAAAGTATTCTCATTTAAATCAATTAATCCTTGATGTACCCACTTGTAGGTAAAGCCCATAAATAGACTACTGATCTCAATCTGAGGGCTGTGATATATCACCAACAACTGATATTGGTCACTTTCCACATAAGTGGCACCACTGACATCAGTTCAATGTGAAAAACAAAAAAAGAAGACAAGACAGAACATAACTGACTCCAAGTGTAAACCATTTATTAAAAAATAATAAAGAAATGAAACAAGCAAGGATAATATTCAGAATAACAGGATACCCTAATACACTAGAAATATAGAATTTTGCATCAGATAAGAACCATTTGGCCCATCTAGTCTGCCCATTTATCCTACTGGAAAAACCTCAAACCTTATTTGGTCCCTGGTCTGGTCTTATATTCAGGGATACAGTAAATTCCCTTAATATATTAACCTCTATCAATTCTGCTAGTAGGCTGTTCCACTTTTCTACCACCCTCTCATTGGAGTAACACTAGCACAAGAACTGCAGTATAAATTAAAATTAATGTACACATGTACAGAGAGGACAAACAATAGGACCCGTCTAATTCCAGAAAGATACAATATAAGCTGGCAGTCTGTGTATATGTACAATAAAGCATAAAAAAGATAAATGAACAGAAATAATAAATTATACAAAGTACCCCCCCATACACACACACGCGTGCGCAAACCAACCCACTGCCTAGGTACTCTTACTTGATGTTATCTTGTCACTCCACGGATCAATAATGTCTTGACAGGTACACTCACTATCCTGATAATAATTAATAAAATTCTCCCACCTCCCTCGGGGAATACCCGTAATACGTGTACAAAATTCAAAGCAAGGATCCTTTTGCTGGATAAAATACAAATGATTCAATGCTTTGGGCCTGGCTGGCCCTTCTTCAGGGAAAGTGTATATTTGTCTATTATATGTACGTAACCTTTTTTCCTTGTTACCTGACTATATTTTATTCCAATATACTTTAACACTATGTGTCACTGTGTTTGTTTTTAATTTGACTTTTTACATGCTATAGTGTAGTGGTTCCCAACTCTATCATCACAGGGTTCTCTTTCAGGCCATGTTTGTGTAGATGAGAGTCAATATGAGGCTCAGACATTTAATTAACTCACATGTGGTCAAGCTGGGAAGTCCTTATGACATGAGGAGAAAGTTGGGAAGCCCTGCTGAAGGCAAATAAAAATTCCTTAGATTCTGAGCAATGCTTTCAAGACCACTTTAGCATTCACAGTGTTAAATAAATAATTGTTAATTTTTATGTGTTGCCCATGGTAAAATTCAGTGGTGGGCCCACCAGATGCTGCCGGACAACAATACCCATCATCTCCCAGCAGCCGTTGGCAACAGATGGGGGGGCTTCACATTGCCCACCACTGGCGTATTATATAGTCACAGAATTACTCCAATTATTGTGTGCATGTGGCCACACCTCTCTTAAACTCTTTGATGCCATATATGTCTTATGCATTGTGAAATGATACATTGAGGAGGTCTCTGGCATTCAGGGTGTGGTGATTTTTTATAAATCACGTTTCCATGAAAAAAGATTGTGGAAGCCAATCCATCTATTAGAATGTTTCCCATCTACCATGTATTATGACACATTGGATTCCCTTCTTCCTATATTTTGCACTGTAAGTGACTGTGTTATAATCTTGTAAAATTCACATTGGATAAAAAACACTCTATAACCACAAATAATAAGAAATGTAACAGTTTCTGTAGATGGGCTCCCCCTAGTGTATTTTTGTAAAAGTAAACAAATGAGGCTGTACTACAGTCATGGACAATATTGTTGGTGGGGGGGGGGAGCTCACTTCCTATTGATTCTACTAAAAACAATAAAATAAAAATGTAACCCTTGTAGTGCCAGAGTTGTGTCCCACAATTTGCTATACAATGCACTGGACACATCTCTATCACAGTGAGTGGGTTAAACAAAGGTATATTAACTTAGTGTAAGGAATCTGCATTGATACTATGCACGTAACTATATGGTTCCATTTTATGCTGAAGCTTTCCAGTGGCAGGAAGATAACCCTGTGTCAGCCACACACTGTACATAGAAGAACTTACCTGCAAAATCTAGCCACTGTTGCTAGCAATATTCCCTCTAAGGTAAAAATAAATTCAGCACTAAAAGAGTTAGTAAACCTGGGCTGGACTGCTTGGTTCATGTCTTATTCCAATGCAGTATTTCATAAACAGTACTTGTTTAACTCTTTTGGTGCTGCATGCTTACCTTACAGGGAATATTGCCATCAACCATCCATGGCCAAATTTAAGGTAGATGCTCTTCTGATGTGTGTCTGACAGGAAGTTAGGCCCCTTCCACTGAAAAGCATCAGTTTAATATGAAGCCAGAAAACTGTGTAATTTGTATCTGAAAAAGATAAATACTTATTACACCTGGGGTGGATTGCTTGTAGGGCGATGTAGGGTTTGTCCTCCTGCGTAAAACAAAGACACTTCCACTGCTGAGAGGTATTTTATTCAAAAGTTATTGCATCTCAAACTTCATTTTTAAGTTCAGTATCTCAATGGCCTGAAATGTTACAGTTGCCACACCATCCTAAAGAAGTTTATGGTCAACTGACTAGCGCTTTCCATAAGATGGTGTAGCAATAGCATCACTGTACAATTTTTAGGACATTGGAATACTGCATCTAAAAAAAATTAAAGTTTTAGCTGTAATACATTTTTAATAAAATAACAAACTGGGCACCCCAAGCTTCCAGCAGCTTCCTGTCTCTCTTCCTGCATAGACTGACAATGCAGTAAACTGCCACTCCCTTTTCTAACATGAAAGAATATATGGGGGAAACTACATGTTGGAGGGAATTATTTTATTATCATTGATTTCAATGCATGGAAAAATGGAAAAACTGCACTTTTTGCTGGAATTCAGGAGTAAAGTGAGCATCCAGCTAAGTAAGAGTGGAAAGAGTTATTAACCCCTTAACCCCTTAAGGACGGCCGATCGTGCATGTGGCCATCACTTAAGGACCATGGACCGGTTCAGGGCTCTCTGAACAGCATGCAGCCGTGCGGCGAGACCTGAATTCTGCAACAGTCCTGGCCCGTCATGGGTCCTTAACACAGATCTACCCATGATGTGCCAGGACTGTCAAGGGTCATTAATGGGTTAAACCTAGGCTGGACTGCGTGCTTCATGTGTTATTAGAGCCACACAGGAAACCTTACATGTCTTTCCCCCCATAATATACAGAACAGGGCTTCATCCTGGTACTTCGTTCTGTACCCCTTATTTATATTTTCATCACCGTTATCATACACAACATCTGAGTTTTACAAACATGCCTTTTAACCGTAGGCTTCTAAAACTGTCTTGAAATCAAAGTCCAGATTAATAAAGTTCAGGAAATTAAAGGACTAAAATACAAGCCTTTATAATGGACAGCCATTTCTATATCTGTAATATCATAACTTGAAATATTACACTTGGTCTTCTTCTGTGTCCAAGGTAGATTCGTGCAGAGTGTGTCCTGTGTGTGGTGCTTACAGTGTTTTCTCCCAACGTTTCTTTGAGAGGCCTCTCTCTAACATCCAGTGGGGAACACAAGAACCATGGGATAAAGTTCCCCTCCTCCAGAGGGCAGGGCACTTCAAAAAAGGCAGGGCCTCTGAGGTGTGGACTCCCCTTTTACATCCAGCTTAACCCCTGCCTCCTCAGTTTCAAGGTCTGGCTTCAAGATAGGTAGTTTTGGGCTCTGCTCTCTTTTTATTTTTATTCCTAGGATATGTATCTTTATAATCCCCCAGTAGGTAGGCTCCCATTAACTGGCTTCCTTGAAGTTGGTGTATTTCTGGACCTTTCCCTGTTGAGGTTGACTTTTTCATAAGTCTGTGCTACATTGCTGAACTTTTCTGATTTAAATGGGAGTCTGAAGACTGGTAAATGAACCATTTTAGAGATATGGTCCTACCATTTATGTCCCCGCTATTCTCTGGCACACTGTTATGTGGTGTTCATGCCTGAAATGCACTCTATCTCTATTTCTTGCATGCATGTTTGCAAAATTGCTGCTTGCATTGCAAGGGTCTTTTAACCATTTCTGTACTCTGGCTGTTTTTACACTGTTGTAACTGGACTTTCTCCTCTTTTTTTAGAGCTTTATTCTGTTCACCTTTTCTACTAATTTGCTATGTATTTATATAGTTTTCAGCCTTATTCTTTATTTTCTTAGTACTTTACTTTATATGAAGCGGCCCCTATAAGAATGGGTGCCCACAAGGTGGACATCTTTGTTGCATGCAGTTCTTTACTGGGACATATCCTGGATCTGATCGAAACGCCTTCTCAGGATCTAGACAGCATGTCTTTTATGCTTCAGTTATATACTATCCCTATGTGGTAATCTTCCACATCTCTGAAGAAGTTGTCTCTTTTTCTTTTAATTTTAGCTGATGTTTCTTTGGGTCAGTTTTTATCTTCTCCTTGGCCTCTTTTTACATTTGGATCCGGATCAGCATATTCTCTTCTATTTGTTTCATTTTAGATTCATCCGGTCTGTGTATCTGTCTATGTCAAGCATGTGGAAACTTAAAGGGATAGTAATGTTTCACAATAAAAGCAGCTTCAATTAATCTTCATAGTATTTGGGCCATGAAGAGTGTTATTTCAATACTGTCAGAGTTGTATTTCAAGAGTAATTGAATGATAAAGTATCCCCTCCCATCCCTTTTACTGATGTAACACTGCTCACCTCAGTATCCTTTACAAATGTCGCACATGTAAGAGAGTGAGACATGTAGGCACTATAACTATGTAACTGGCTACAAAAGCACCACATCAGAATCAAAAAGGGCGAGATTCTTATGCCACAGCAAAAAACGTTGCCTCCATCCGCTGCTGCATACCTTAACCCTTTGAGTACCAGAGGGGTACGGAACGCATTGCTTTGCATTACTGGCACTCAAAGGGTTAAGCTGTGCCTCTGACCTCCGTGCACTGATAAGAGATATAGATATGTGTGTGTGTGTGTGTGTGTGTGTGTGTGAATGTTTACAATGTTGCATCAAATACTGGATATCCACATTCACTTATTTATCCTATCAATGTATCACACATGTAATACGATGCTACAGTGCTCCTGACACATTGTAACACTCACACACTCCAGAGTGGTATACACTTTACACATATGACTTAGACGCTCTGTAATGGCACACGATCTGTGTATGTAGCACTACATCAAATCCAAATTAAGTGGACCAACACACTTTTATATGATAGATCCACCTTTACATACTGTAAACTAGTCCATACTTAAACAGCACAAGCTGTTAGCTGATCACCAACCATAGTTCACCCATTGCCGGGTCTCAACTGCATCGCACAGCCCTCCTATTATCTCTATATTTAACATTTAAGTGCTCATACAGATGTGGCAACATTACATATCTACAGTACTGCCATGCATGGTGGCTTGTCCCAACCACTTGCCCCTCTAGTCACAGCCTATTGTCCCCTTCGCACTATACACACCAAAAAGAGGTGTTTTAAGCACATCCCGCAGCATAATTTACATGCAGAGATTATGATTACATAGGGCAGTACTTAATATCTGTGATTTCATTCCCACAACATGACTTGGTGGCAGGCATTCAGCACAACAACTCACACACACACGGTTTATACTATAAACACATAATATGATCCGACTGCACAATGCAACAAGTCTGCTTAGTTTATCCATTTAATCATATGTGACCATGAATGTGTAGTAGACAATTTTTGTCGTGTGTACTCTCCATATTCGTCTATGTATTTCCATTTTTAACCAGCACTTATTCTATGTTAGGGTTACACTCACACATGTATCCACTTAGGTTAATTGTTTAATTAGAGACACTTGACACTCGCTTTGGGTACCAAAACACTGTTTGGGGGTATATGAGGGATCACTTTTTTGCTTGTATCTTTTCCTGAGGAAGGGTTCTATGTAGACATCCGAAAAGTTGCTAAATAAAATCTTCAATTTTTTTTTAACCTTTGAAGTCCTGAGTGTGCTTCTGCTATCTGGACAATTTTTACTGACAATTTGGAATTGTACATTATGCTTCATTCAAAGGGCAGCAGACTGGGAAGTCCAAATGGTTCATAAATGTGCATATATTGTTATTTTAAATATGCAACCCAGTCAGCTTCACCATAGGAGACAAATACATTCTCTTTGATATAAATTGGGCTTTTAACCAACACATTGCAGAATAATACTTTGGAGACCCTTCTAGCATTCAAGGTATTAAAAGACCCATTTAAATCTTTGGGTGTATTCTGATTTTTTTTGTCCCTTATGGTGCAGTTGGTTTACTCCAGAATGACTGTAGGGGAGATGCAGTAAAGGGACGATAAGAGGCCAGGGTGGCGATATGGTGGGAAAGTGGACAGTATGCTCTACAGTGTCTCCGCCATCATATCCCTGTGAATAGGCCATAATCCTCAACAACGTCATGGGTACTCCATACGTTTGACAAGTTTACTATCATGCTCGACAATGCTCCATTTTCATATGGAAATGCAGGTTAATGAGCCATTGTCATATTTATGTGGGTGTGTTTATATGTTAATGTGGTGCTTCTCAACATGCACTAAGCTCTAACAGCAGCATTTGATGCCTGAGTTCAAAGACCCAACATATCCAGCCTGAGGTTGGTAATAATGGGATCTCACTGTAGATCTCTATGCAGCTACAGTCACATTTATAACCCCCCTTAATATAGTGATGAAAAAAAATAAGAATTACCTGTCTCTTATTTCTATGCAGACCTAACATAGGCTGTTAGATCTCCCTCCTGCAAAGTTTATCTGTTAAATGTCAAGTTCCCCATCCTAACAAACTGTCTTTACACTCTTTCTGATGCTTTGCAATAAGCAACTAATATGCACAAACTCTTTATGTGAGCAGATGTGAGACGTGCAGCTTGGCAAAGTCCCATCCTCTCATATCGCAGACTTGCACAGTGTTCCTGACAAAATGAGCTAATGTGACTTCACCAAGCAGCACCACTGGCATCCACTCACCTTGCCAGATATACTACACAAGGGTAGGGAGAGAAGAGACTGTAGCACTGTGTACCATGAGGTGGTGAGACAGGAGCATTGTGCTGAGTTGATAGGGAAAGGGTAGGACACTGCAGAAGAAGAAGGCGCCAATAAAGCACTGAAAAGCATTGAGCAAATTATAATTGCTACCCACATGGATGTCCAAGATGCTGTGACATGGATTTGGAGCAGCACGAGAAGAATGGCACTGGCATAGATGGAAAAGATGTGATAGAAAGGATAATACCAGTGGTAGGATGAGACAGTCACTACTGAGAGAACATTGAATGAGTACATGTGATGAGTGCACTCTTCACTGATTTCAAGTAAGAGGACATCTTTGTCAAACACGGACTCCATGTGGAGTCACCTTGTGTGATCCTTGTGCCAAGTCTGTGTCTGTAAGAGTCCATTGCCTGACTTGGTTTTGCTTTCTATGTCACTTATGAACTTTGTCTTTGATCACACTGTTCACCCAAATCCACAAGTATATGCCCTACCTCTATATCTGAACATATCTGCTCTTTGTCTGCATATTCCTCCTTATTGCATATTCTTTCCAGATATCTGGTTGTTGTTTGATTAATTCCAACTAGAATAATTTCCAGTAAAGTTATAGATGTAATGGTATTCTTAAGTATAGTTCTATTTTGTTTCATTAGTCGTACTGCTTTATATGTTTCATCACACATTGCATACAAGCCTATAATTCTCTAATAAATGCATTTCGTTCTACACTTAGAGGAATTCTGTTCTGCCCTTCCCTTTCCCCAATCAACTCAGCAGCACAATGCTCCTGTCTTGCCCCCTCATGTTACACAGTGCTGCAGTCTCGTCCTTGCATAGTGTATCGGGCAAGGTGATTGGATGTGAGAGGAGGTGAGTGGATGCCAAGTAGCACCGCTCACATCAACTCACATGAAAAGTATGCTGCATATTAGTTTTACTGTTGCTTATTGCAAAGCATCAAGAAGAGTGTAAAGTCGGGAACTGAACAATTAACAGATAAAAGCTTAAACATTATCTGCACTTTGCTCTGTATACATTGATATTGGTCCCATGTTAAGTCTTTCTAACAAAACTTTAACTCTGATAGCTATTTCAGTGAGCTCAACCCATCCAGGGCTAGATTCTATTGCAGGTGCTAAATGTTAACACCCGTTTTGTCAAACATTTTCCTATTGAAGTCTATGAAGAAAACTGGAGATAAAAGCAGAGATAAAATTAGCACCTGTAACAGAATCCAGCCCACAGTCTCTTAATCAATGGATACTTAGCGGATGGGAGGAAAATATTTGCACAGAATGGAACTTGTGCGGAAGGAGATATAACAGTCTATCATAGATATGAGAAAGAGAGGTAATTCTTCTTTTTGTTCCATCACCATATTAACCCTTTGAATTCCATAGAGGTATCCATTGCATTGCTCTTAAACATGTTGCTTACCCCACCTGCACTTAAAGGGTTGTGAGAATGCTGCTGCTTTTCTTGGTGCTGCAGTCTCTTTACATCGACACATTTACGCAAGGATGATTTGCTAATGATCATAGTTTCTGCCCCTCCCCTTGCATCCCTAATTCTTAGTGAATATGTAGGTGTGTCTCTATTGCCAAGGCAATGTTCTCACCACACATCACTATAACACTGACATTTAGTGCATCCCCTCCCCCCTCCAGAATGGATATGCAATGAGATGTGATAAAGTGGAGATGACTTCTCCAAGTCCTGTGTTACTTTATAAGACCTATACACTAAGATCTCTAAAGATGGAGAAATCTTAGTGCATTGATTCCATAGAATAACATAAGACTTAGAGAGTTTATCACAGTGGAGAAGTCATCTCCACTTTATCACACCTTAGTACATGTTCCCCCCCGTTCCTCTTAGTACATCAGCCTCTTTATAAAAACCTGAACATCAAAATCGTAGTTAAGACGATCAGCAGTCCCTGAAATAAACTGCTTCAATCATCCGGAGCTGTAACAGTGAAAGGATTGATCCGTGTTATTATATATTCTGTATTCCATGCCGTGTTGAACCTTGAACTCGTCAGCATTTCTTTTTAATAACAGTAAAAACCATACCAAAGTGATCTTTGTAAACTTGCCCAAAATGCGAACAGAAATTGCATTAGTCTCTTTCATTTTCACCACCTCAATAAAGCTTGCACAAGGCATTCCAGAACATAAACAGAGCAATTGAATTTGGGCTGAAATATTATTTGCCATACAGAGCACATGCAGTGAAAAAGGGCAACACCAAATTACAAGTAAAGCTGTTGTTTTTCTCAATCACAAAAGAAAACCCTTGATAGTTCCAATTTCACACCATCAAATGCATCATTTGTGCTGATTTAAGCGCAGTACTCAAACAAATATGGATCCCCGTACTTACTTTTCCTGATACTGCTATAGGTAATTTACTGCTGTGATCCAATTTGGGAATCAGTGGGGACCAGTAAATTGCTGCATAAAAGAAAAAGGGAATGAGGTCCTTTTTCTTTAGTGTCAGCAGCCTGTGATTATTATGATTATTAGATTTCACTGAATGGGCTTCACATTTTCTCAAATATGCAGGACAGCTATATTTCCCCTTGGAACCGTGCATTAGCATTTGTGTGCCGCTGAGTAGAAAAGTACAATAAACCATTCAATTTATTATAACATTTTACAGAGTGGATACCGTGATACCAGGCAGTGAAATGTGAGTTAATCTTTTTTTGTTTTGAAAAAAGAAAGGTTTTATATATTTGCAGACTAAACAGTCCTCAAAAGTTTGTGGTAAATTTGTTCAGTTTAAAAATTGTTTTTCTTTTGAACCCTGAGAAGTCATTGAACATTATTTAGTAGACATTAATAATGCTGGTCAGCGCAATATTTCTATTTGCTTCATTCAGTTGCAACGCACTTTAATGAATAACCTTGCATAGATAGGGACTTAAAGGGATAGTAATGTTTCACAATAAAAGGAGCTCCAATTAATCCTCATAGTATTTGGGACATGGAGAGAGTTATTTCAGTACTGTCAGAGTTGTAGTTCAAGAGTAATTAAATGATAAAGTACCCCCCTCCCGCCCTATTTACTGATATAACACTGCTCACCTCAGAACAGAAAGGTGGTGTCCAGATGGCTTGCAGAGAGGGACAATCTTCAATTAGCATAATGGAAAACCCTGAAAAACCTGTCAAAGGGCGCATGGTTTTCATTGTTCTCACAGTAAGAAGATTGTCCTTTGCTGTGAGCTGTCTGGTCTGTGGACCAGATTCCACATCTCAGGGGAGGTGGCTTACACTAGGTAAAACTGGCGGGAGGGGGGAACTTTATCATTCAATTAATCTTGAACTACAACTGACAGTATTGTAATAACACTCTCTATGGCTCAGATATTATGAAGATTAATTGGAGCTGCTGTTTTTGTGAAACATTACTATGTATTTAACCCTTTGGAGTAGATTCACCAAGTGATGATAAAGAGCTGATAAAGTGGAGATGACTTCTCCAGTTTATCACTTCTCCAATGTCTATGTTATTCTATAGAGCCAATGCACTAACATTTTTTCAGCTTTGGAGATCTTAGTGAATAGGCTCCATAGAATAACATAGAAGATGGAGAAGTAATAAACTGGAGGGCTTCTCCACTTTTTCACCTCTTTATCACTTCTTTATCACCGCTTAGTGAATCTCCTCCTCTGAGTGCCAGAGAGGTGAGCAATACATCACTAGGCAATACAATGCATACCCCTTGAATGCTAGAGAGGTCTCTAACACATTGCTTTGCAATGAATTAGATACCACCTCAAGAGTTTTAAACCACCTGGGATTTGGTGAGTCTTTATTTGTCCACTATGCCAATTCTTCTTCATACATCAGCCTCAGATAATAATAATATTATTAATGTATATTAGCCTCTTCACGACAAGTGACGTGCCAGGACTGTCACACGTTTCCATCCTTTAAGGACAGGTGATACTCCTGGCCCATCAAAGACTTCATGATCACAGCGCATCTCAGGGAGAGCTGTGATCATTCCTGGGAGGCTGTAACTGACTGTTCCAGGACCAGAGCTGCTGCATTGATCACATGTGCCGAACTAACCACTGACAAAGGCAGTATATGCTATATATTGCCTCTGTCAATGTTCTTTGCCTATCTCTTCCTCACAGTGATGATGAGGAAGAAGGAAGCAGAAAATACACATCCCCACAGGGGAAACGGGACACAATGGGGGGGGGGGATTAATTACATTTAAGTGATGGGGGCAGAAGTAGAGGTAGAGCAGTTTTGGTCAATTTATGACCTACTACCACCTCTTTGGGTCACTGAATAAATGATTTAGAGTAAGACCGAAGTATTTTATTTACACAGCCTAATTTATAAACGCCTATGATGAAGTTTAAATAAACATTGATGTGAGTTTTATTACTGTGGAGCAATGTAAAATGCTTATGTACACACCACATAGTCTGGTCTCCTAAAAGAGGGACACCAGGGAGGGAAAGAGGGACATAGGGATTTTTGCCTCAGAGGGGCAGTATCCTTTAAAAGGGACATATGGGATCTTTTATCTAGTCCCTAATAAAAATGAACCAACTGAGCACAAACTTTGTGGGTTTTCTTTTTCATTCTTTCTCTTTTTATTTTTATCAAATGAAATGGTTGATTATCAATATAAAGGTGGTACCAAAATAAAGCTCTGCTTATGCTTAAAAAAATTGTATATAATTTCCCTGAGTGGACTAAATGGATTAGAGGAAAAATATGGTTGAACAAAGGCATACTAAAAGGGTTAATACTTTTTTTTGGTTGGTTGGTTGTTTTTTCTTTATTTTTTTACGGCTGGGTTATACCAAGATATCAAATTTAAGGAATGCACAGTTAGGGAATAATATATATTAGTTATATGAACAAAATATTTTGTCTGAATGAATATAGGCTAGTGTTCTCAGCTTGAACCCACTTACAGGGCAGGATTTGAGGATATTCTTGATAGAGCACAGGTGAGATAATAAAATTGATTGAGCCTCTGATAAATACACCTGTGCTCTAGCAGGGAAATTCACAAGTCCTGGCCTGTTAGTAAGCCCTGAGGGCATGGGTTAGAACCACTGGTATAGATTATATTAAAGGAACATGAATACCATTAACTGGGCTTACCTATATTTGAATACCCAGTATTCTGAGCTAGCATCTGTAAAATTCTTTGTTTTCTGAAGCCTAAAATGTAATCAAATATATGGTCTGAGGGAGCAACACTTCTGGCCTTTTCCAGGCTCTGTGACACACATTACCACAGCAATCCTGATACGAGTATCAAAAGTGACAGTGCTGTATTGTTTATAATTAACCCAAGATAAGGAGCTGTTAGGGCTACTCTGAATAAATGAATTAGTTTAGGTCTTGGTTCTCATTACATCAAGCACAAACAAAATTAACCAAATGTGCTTTCAATGTCTACACATGCATTATACATGTTTAGGATTATATATTAGAGATCTAGCATAAAATAAATCATTTTTACAGTTGGAGATATGTGATATTTATATGTAGATCAACAAATTATTTTTTAGGTTAGTGTTCTTTTAACTCTGATCTCATTAATACAACCAAATGTGCATCTGTCATTTAAAAATAAAGCTACTGTATATTGAATCTGAGACACATTTAAATATCATTCACATCCAATCTTCTCCGGCTCCATCTGGATGCATGGGACCTTTGCCAGAATTGTAGCTCACTGCAATTTCATCTTTCCTTGGGTGATTTTATAAATGTATACAATTCTAAAGGCTTTTATACCACTCTGTGATGCAGAATAAGATCATTGGATGCCGCTATAGATGTTATGATCTAGTGAGCAGGACCCCCATATCCTTCTGTTTCACTTAGGGGGAAAATTACCCTTTACACCACAATTGAAGGAGAGTTAGAACATTTTCCTTAATTTCCCATTTTTTAAGATTTTCCAAGAGGAATAGCCACAAAGACTGAGACAATTCCAAGTATTTCTTCTGGTGCTTTAGCTCAGAGTATAAACCCAGTTAGTCAATATGAGAAAGATTCCAAGAACTTAGGACTGAATGAAGGCAGTACTTGAAAAGAGTGCTTTTCTGTTAAGCCCTATGTGGAACACAGGAATCATGGGGTAAACTTCCCTCTTCAGAATGGCAGGGCACTTAAGCAAAAAAAAAGGTCTCTGAGGTGGGGACTCCCAGTCTGCACCATTCTACTCCCACCTGGACATACTAAGTTTTAAAAGTGACCTTACAAGGACAAATCCTCTCGCTTAGTCTTCCTTTTTTTATTCTATGCTGTAGGTCAGAGGTGTCCAAGTTTTTTCAGTCATGGGCCACATGATCAGAAAGCCATACATTAAGGGCCACATTGATATTTTAATAGATATTAAAAATATCAATTAAAAATATACATTTATTTATTGAACAAGTAATATACTGATACTGATATTTACTGGCCTACAGGGCAGTTTCAAGAACCCCTGAGGCCCCCAAATAAAGGTTAACATTTAATATCCTTAAGTTTAGCTGTAGCCTTCCTCTTCCTTTCTTCCCTTTTGTGGGAAAAACACTCACATTTACTTGTAGTGCACCCATAACTGTCTCACTGTTCACTGGCCACCTGACCAAATAATTAAATCTGTGCCTTTCTGTAAAAAATGGCACTGTTGGAAGCCCAAGATGAGGACCCAGAGACTGGCGCAGTCTGGCAAATGGACAGGTATGGCAATGCATAAAATGCCCTTGCTTGCCTATTAGTTCATGTGTGCTAGTTAATTAGGTTTTTGTTAAAAATCTCAGGTAGGCTGCTCCCTGAGGTCAGGTAGACCATATCTGGCCCAATGGCCGCACGTTAGATGCCGTGCTGTAGGTCATGTGGGCTCCTATTCCTGGTCTCTTTGGAAGAACTGACCAGCACACAATCTTCCAGGGTCTGAGTCTCTGGCAGATGTCTTGCTTTATCTGTCTGCTTTCTCATAGCTTCTCTGAAGCTTCCATATTTGTATAGGAGCCTGAAGACTGAAGAGACAGGATTCTCTCCCCTGAGCACACAGGTCATGTGAATATGTCCCTACTTCTTTGTTTGGCAGCCACTTTGCTGTGTGGTTTGTAAGCCTGACTTGCAATGGGATTGCTTGAACAGCAAATCTATGACACATTTCTAACTCCAATGTTCCTATTCTTTGCACCAGTGGGATTTTAACCCCTGCACTGCCTATCTGTAGGCATTCCTTGAAGTGGTTCTTCAGGGTTCATTCATTGTACACAAGCGCTTGATGCTAAAAGTGGCTTATTCAGCCACCAGCAGCATTAAGAAGGCAGAAAATGCCTTTGGGGTCCTTTTGGATAGATGATCCATGATAGGGGGCTATCAGGAGGGATCCTGGTGCCCCCATGGAGGTCTGAAAGTTTAATTTAATTATAAAAGCCGCATATAATCTATGTCAAACATAGGTTCTATGCCCTTGATTTAATAAATGGGCAATTGTCGCCCCCATTATTAGGGGGGTGTCATGAAGGGTCATGATACCCTCGAGGTCTAATGTTTGTTTAATACATCTAAACACATATTTTGATTAAAAAGCCATTTTTTTTACACATATACTGGCAAGGAATGCAGCCGCATACCTTGCATATTAACCCTTTGAGTACCAGAGGGGTAGGAAACACATTGCTAAGCAATGCCTTCCTACCTATCGGCTACTCAAAGGGTTAAGTTTCGAATGAATGTCAGGTTCTGTCGAATAAATGGCAGTTCCTGTCCAATAAAGAGGGGAAGTTGAATGGAGTTAGTATGTTGAATATATGCAGTATATGTCGACATACTAAGGGGGTAACATTGTGTAGTGCTTGGCGTACTTGTTCTGTTTATTGTAAACCTTTGAATGCCACAGGGGTGAGCAATGTACATCCCTATGGCATTCAATGCTGTCCATGGTGCTGACAGCCTCCTCTGTATTCCCCTACTGGCTGGGTAGGGAAGCACAGAGAATGCTGCTCAGAATTGTCGTAGTGTTGGTGATGTGTGAGGGGAGGAGATCCTGTATGCTAATAAGGACCTTCTCCAACCCTCCCCTTCCATGCAACAATTTTGGTGAATATGTGTGTGCAGATCGAATTGTCGGAGTGATTCGCACAGCGACAATATCATACCGACACCACATCGACTTTTAGTGCATCTAGGCCCAGTTCTTCCACTGAGGGTTTTAATCAGGCTGTACTAGATATGCTCAAGTTATAGGAGACCTCAGATTCTAGTTCCTCTTCCCATGATATTTTCAAGAGAAGTAAGGAGAATGCAGTTTTATTTTTATCATCTTTCCTTAGACCAGTTACTCCTGGAGGAATGGAAAACACCTGACAGGAAGTTATTCTTTAACTGGCGTATATCTATTTTTATAACATTTCTGCTGAGACTTTAGTTCAGTGGGCACACTCCCTGCTGTAGATCCCCTAATTCTCACCTTGCCAATAATACAGCTTTTGTCACTGGTGGATGCTGTGGCTCTCAAGGATCTGTTGGATAAGCTCCTGGATTCATTTTTAAGGCTCCCTACTTTTACCAATGCATGGGTAACTAGGGCTATGGCTGTCTGGGAGGGATAAGCTTTTGGATGTGTTCCACGTGATTACACCCAAGGAGCATCTGGTAGTTCTTATTTCCAAGATCCTTGAAGCTACTGCTTACCTTACTGAAGTGGCCTTTGATGTTGCTAAGCTTACAGGAAAGGCCTTGGCTTTCTCTGTGGCCGTGCATCATTTTCTGTGGCTTGAGATTTGGTCAGCTTAGCAGTCTTGTAAGAAATCGTTGGTATCTCCTTCTTTTGTGGGCAAACAGCTCTTTGGCATGGAACTGGAAAAAATTATCCATCATGCTACAGGAGTACTTTATTACCTCAGGTCAACTCCTAAATGTTTTTTTCCATGGAAGATGCATGGTTTTCATTACCTCTGCCAGTATGGGTATGCTCCTAAGGTTACCCTTCTCTCAACAACCAGGTGCGCTCTACCCCTAAAACCAAGCAAGCCTGGTCAAGCAAGAAGCCCTTGCAGAATCCCAAAACTGACAAACTTTCCTCCTTATCACTCACAGGGGTCTGGTCCACCTCAGGGTGTAGGAGGTCATCCATGTTTTTTCACAACACATGGGCTATTTCCTTGGCAGACCAATTAGTTTTGCAGGTAATTTCAGAAGGGCACCTCATAGATTAAAAGTCCATTCCTCCATGTTTATTTTTTCATGTCCAGAGTGAAGACATCTATTTTTGGACACAGTTTCTACCCTGTTAGATATACAGATATTAATACCAGTTTCTTCTCTGGAAGGATTCACAAGATTCTATTCCAATCTTTTCATTGTCCCAAAAACGATGGCAGATGCCGTCCCATTCAGGACTTAAAATGCTTCAGCTGTTTTGTGCTTACTCAACTGTTCAAGTTGAAGTCATTGCACTCCATCATTTATGTCTTCCGTAGACATAAAGAACACTTATCTGCACATCCCTATCCATAAAGATCATCAGTGTTTTTTGTGGTTTGCATTCCAAGATCGTTATTTTCAGTTCACCATGCTTCCCTGTGAGTTGGCTTCTGCCCTGTGGTATTCATAAAGATCACATCATCCCTGGCGGCTTACATCCACTCTTAAGGGATTTCTTTCACTTCCTATCTGCACAACCTTTTACTAAATGTTCCTTCAGAGGAAACCTTCAGCATTCAGATTCAGTCTTGCATGTCTATTCTGGAGCAACATGGTTGGGTTCTCAGTCTCAAGAAATCATCTCTGGTTCCATTCCAAGTCCTTCATTTTCTTGATATGAGATTCAACACTTTTCTTTGGAAGGTTTTTCTACCAGATGTCAAGATTCTGTCATTGTCTGTTCACAGGGCTCAGGTGGTATCCCGGCCATCTGTGACTGTGTGGAACATGAAGGTGACTATTGGGTCATAGTCACAATGGATGCCAGCTTGACATGCTGCAGAGCCACTGTAGGTCCTCAGACTGTTCAGGGTCTTTGGAGCCGGGCACATAGAACTCCAGAAAATGCTCTGGAGCATCTGGCAATTCGCCTAGCACTGCAACATTGGTTTCAGTCCCGCCAGGGTTCCCCAGTGCAGATCCAGTCAGACAATGAGATGATGGTGGCTTACATCAACCACCAGGGAGGGATCTGAAGTCTGGCCACATGGTCTGGGGTTCTGCTGTTTTTCACCTGGGTAGAGGCTCACGTTCTGGCTTTCTCTGCCTTTCACATCAGGGTAGAAAAAGTTGCGGCAGACTTTCTCAGTCATCAGTGCCTGAATCCCTGCTGAATCAGAGAATATTCAACTCTCTTTATAAGAATCAGGCCTCTGCTGAGCAGTTGTTTAAGGAACCGACTTGGTAGTCTCTCCACGCATTTGTCAGATAGTACTGTGTTAATGTGTTTGCTTTGACTGAATCCAGTTTGGGCCGGAAAGCTCTACAGGCTGTTGTGCCTATATATGTGCTCTTCCTGGTTTTATTTTGGCCAGCAACCAAATGGTTCCTATTCTTTGGTTTGCAGTGTTGATGTATGTTGACACCCGAGGTTCAAGTTGTACCAGTTCATTTAGGTTAATATCGATTTGTGTTTTCAGAGCTTTTCTTTTTTTTCTCCCTCAAATCTTGGCGAATGCTTTAGTATATAACCATGGTTTCTATGTTCTACATAGGACATAAGAGAAAAGTGTACTTTTGTATACTTACAATATATTTTATCTTGGTATCAGGGGGAAGGGCAACACTCCAGTTGACGGGAGAGTTTAGTGTAACCTACTACATGATCTGCACTAATTGGTTGCTTCTTTAATATCTAATTTTGTGCAATTTGTACCAGAAAAGCAGAGGAAGAATAACTCCTTGGGGGTTATACACTAAGTTGTGTTAAAGAGGTGATAACAGTAACATAGGTGGTGAGGCTTAAAAAAGACATGCATCCATTAAGTCCAGCCCATGTCTAAACATACCCGTTGATCCAGAGGAAAAAAAAAATGAAGCCATTTACAATTAAGGCCCAAGTAGGTAAAAATTCACTTCTGACTCCAAATGGCAGTCGGATAGTTCCCTGGATCAACAACCTATCTACATTGAAGCCATCTGTCATAATTCTCAATATGATAGGTATCCATTTGAAAGCAGTTACAGTATCTGAAAGCACAACATCCTGAGGCAAACAATACCATAGCTTTACCGCCCTTGCTGTAAAAAATCTCTGCCTTTATTTAAGTCAAAAGTACCTTTCCTCTAGTCTTAATGGATGACCTCTCGTTCTTAGCTCAGCTCTTTGCGTAAATAATTCACTAGATAGCTTTGCACTGACCTTGAAAATCTTTGTAAATGATAATCACATCACCCCTTAGACATCACTTTTCTAATGTAAACAAACCCAGATTGGCTAGTCTCTTTTTAACTCAGATCCTCCAATCCCTTTATAAGTTTTGTTGCATGTCTCTGTACTTTTTCCAGTTCAATAATTTATTTTTTAAGAATTGGTGCCCAAAACATTACTCCATATTCTAGTTCAGTTCTAACCAAGAATTTATATAGCGGTAGAATTATATTAGCATCCTGTGCATCTACAGCTCTTTTTATGCAGGATAGTACCCCATTTGCTCTTGCAGCAGCTGAGTGACTCTGTACACTGCTGTGAAGTCTGTCATGTATCATTACTACTAATTATTTTTCTAATGAGGTTTCCCTAAGTTGTTTACCATTTAGCTTATATGTAGCATGTTTGTTTCTACCGCCCAAATGCATAACCTTACATTTATCTACATTAAATGTATTCTGCCCATTCACTCAACTTATCTAAATCCTTCTGCAGAGAAAAAACATCCAGCTCTGTATGTATTTCCTTACATAGCTTAATGTAATCAGCAAAGATTGAGACCAGTTCCCACTTCTAGATCATTAACAAACAAATTAAACTGAACTGGGCCCAGGACTGAACTCTATGGCAACCCACTTACAACTCTGGACCAACTTGAAAAGGCTCCATTTACAACACCTCTCTACCACCTATCATTTAACCAGTCAAGTGTGACATTAGGGGGAAAACATGATGGAGATTTCCTACACCTCTGGAAGACATCTGTAGACGAAGGCCCCTCAGAAATGTCAAAGACCTGAAGAGTCTCCAAAACAGCTCTGATTAGTCCCTCAACCGAGGGAAGGGGGTCAGTCTCATAGGAGTCCCTGTAGGTGGGAAGAATCCATATCTTCATATTCACCTTCCTCATCCTTTTCTTCAGACCATTCCTCCTCAGAAGAAGCCTCTGGGACTGGAGGAACACTCACATATGGGGCCACATATTTAAAAGTAGTTGCGGGGGCTTCCAGGATTGGAGACTCCCTTGAAGGAAGCCCTGTTTGATTTGAAGAACAGTAAGCTGTGGGTAGGGGTAAGGGACGCCCCTGAGTCCTTAGTCTTTGATTTGCTCCCATGACCCATAAATCTGATATCCTGACAGTAAAAGTGTCAAACTGGTAGAAAACCAGTAAATGGTATTATCAGATTAATAAATCACAGTAGAAAAAAAAATGAAGCAGCGCAAGTCCCTAACACAAAATAATCTGTGGCTAACACAAAATAAAAGCAGATTGTAATTCTCTATTAAAACAACTAAATTAGTCTCAGGGTGACAGGTCCACTTTTAAATTCTTTTATTATTTCAGATTGCATTCGCTGTTTTGTAGCAGGAACACTTTTCATTGCATTTCTCACTTTCCGAGGTGTCTTCAAAGAGGATTAAAGCCTCCTGGCCAGTATGTGATGAGTGAAAGGGGAATTTTTCACAACCTGCTAAAATACATACCTATTTGCACATTTTTCCAAGGTACTGAAATATTTGCAAATGTTTCTAAGAATGTCTTTTATATGATAGCAACAAGCATTTTCACATTAGTGTTACATTAAAACGTTTACAGACTACATAAAGGAGAGACCTGGTAAGAGGAAAATTATTAAATGTTATCTTTTACAGAGAACTAACATATTATGTTGTGCTATAAATGAACAGTGTATTAATTAATGTTTAATAGCCAGATCCTCTCACATATATTATTTCCGTGGCTTATAGAATGGACATGACAGTTCTGGTTTACAATGCATGTCAAGAAGAAGAATCTCTCCTCTACATTCTGTATTTAAGACCCAAGATACCTTGCTTCAGACAAACTGTGATTGATAGGTCTGACTCCACTTCTGCTATAAGTGTGTGGTCTATGACATCAAATAAAAGGAGTCCTAACAGAGCAGAGTTGTGATGGAGAGACAAATGGTAAGAGGGATGAAATGGCTAAGTTGCATGAAAGCAGTGGAGGTGCAAAACAAAATTATTGCAGAAAAATTACACCACAAAAACAACTCATTTGTTTGTTTTGCATTAAATTTCCAATGGCTCAACTCCTGTGCTGGAAGGGGAAGGGACAAAAAACATTTAATTGGGTCCATAGCACCCCACTACAAATATAATTGCCCAAAGTAAGAGAGTGAAATAACCTCCTGAGTTCAAAAGACCTCCTAATCCCATTAAGGGCTCAAAATTACCTAACGAGATCCATGGATTGGAGAATGAAGCAGGGCAAGTTCCTGTGAGGATGAGATGTGATCCCTACCCAAACTCTTTTTTTAACCATTGTGGGGATATTTGTAGTGTTCTTAAGGTTTAGCAGCCAAGGGGTTAAATCCTGGCCTGCCTCTGTGTCCTCTGCAAGGGTAAGCATTGGACTGCAGTTGTTTGGGGACATGTGTGCCTAGACTCTAAGAAGCAGTAGAAAGATTGTCAGTATTGCTGATATCCTTTTGAAATGGGCGCACTGGAGGCTACTCGACACTTTACTTAACATTGACATTCACAACTATGCCCTACTTTACTGTTACCGCTGGTGCTAGTTACTCGACACTTATAAGGGGGACATTCTGATGTCTCAACATAAGCTTGCCACATATCAACATAAGCTTGCGACATCAGAATCTCGCCATTTCCAACCAGGTGACATTTTTAATGCACCACTTTGTTGGTTGCCCATTAGTAAACAACATTTCTATAGTGAACCTGTTTCATATATGATGTAAGAGAAAAAACAGACAAATCACATGGATACTAAAGAGATCAATATTATGAAAAAAGATGCTGCTCTTAATACCAAACACTACCAATCACTTAGTGCCACATTTCCCATCATGCTCAGTGCGTATTAAAGCCGACTTAATGTACATACAGTATATTCTCCAGATCATATGGCAGAGTTCATTAGGATACTAAGGGCAGTATGTTCAAAGGAATAACGTCAAAAAAATGTAGTATGAAAGACAAAAATAAGTAATTGTATACATGAGCGACATTTTCTATAGAGTGTAAGACAAAAAACTAGTAATGTCCGTTGTGTACAAAACAACTCCAGCATTGCCGGGCGAAGGGGCAGGGCAAAGACGTGGCTACACTATTCTCCAGTGTTGTATAGAGGAAACAAAAATTTGTTGTAACCAACGACAAAAAATGTCTTGCAAAAAAATTTTGTACTTTAAGAAAAAAGTGGAGGGAATGAAGTTCTGAATGTGAGAATTTTTGTCTTTTGACATTTACGATCACAACCGACACTCTCTGAAAATATTAATGATCCCAACAACAGTGTACTTTGAAAAGTCGTTACAAACGGCAAAAGCTATTTCGCTAATTCTTTGAACATATGGCCCTGGTTTGCAGGACAAGGCCCGCAGTTCAGCGACTCTGCGAACAGACAAGTACCAAAAGAAAAGCCATTTTCCAAGTCAGTAGACAAAGAGGAACGGCAGCCAAGTACTCAAAAGGAGGTTGCTGCAAGACTCCCAGAACCAGAATAAAGTCCCACTGAGCAGAGGGATGCTCAAAGGCAGGGAAAGCATGAGCGACACCTTGAAACAAACCCTTGACATCTGGGAGAACTCTGAAAAAGGACAGAGGGAGCTGATGTCTGAACCTTCAAAGAACTCCGGCTGAGGCATTACTTCACACCATCCTGTAAAAAGGATATGACAGTCGACAGATCAAACTCCTGTGAGGACAGATCCCTGTCCACACACCAAGAGTGGAAGATAGACCAAATCCTATAGTAAGACTTAGAGGAAACAGGTTTCTGAGCTTAAATCATAGTGGCGACCACTTCAGGAGAAAATCCTTTCTTCCTCAAACTTGATGATTCAATTGCCAAGCCGTAAAACCCAGATGCTCCACATTCTCCTTCCACAGGTAGCCCTGTAGGAGGAGATTTGGCCTGCGTGGAGGCTGAAACAGTTCGTACACAGACAGGTCCAGCAACTCCGCAAACCAGGGTTGCCTTGCCCAGTATGGAGCAACTAGGATGACTGGAGTCCTCTCCATTCGTACCTTCCTCATAACCCTGGGGATCAGGGGAAGAGGAGGAAAATTGTAGGCTAGATGAAACTCCCAAGGACTTGACAGAGCATCCATGGCATAAGCCAGAGGGTCCATCTAGCAAGAGCAAAATACCAGAATCTTACAGTTGTGTCTGGTGGCCATCAGGTCGATCCAGGGAAGTCCCCATCCCTGAACGATGAGGTTGAACACCTCCTGGTGAAGTTCCCACTACTGTTGTCCACAGTGTGGCGACTTAGAAAGTTGGCTAAGACGTTTGCCTGGAAATGTACTGTGGATATGGTAGGCACATGTTCTTCTGCCCAGGATAAAATAGCCTTGACCTCCAACCAAGCCATGAGACTTCTGGTGCCGTCTTGCTTGTTGATGTAAGCCACGGCTGTGACGTTGTTTGACGACACGAACTGGACAGCCCTTCAGATGAGATGACCAATACCTCAGAGCGTGGAATATCGCCCGGAGTTCCAGAACATTGATGTGTAAGAGAGATTCCTCTGCCGACCAAAGACCCTAGACATTCAGGTGACCCAGGACCGCTCCCCATTTGGATAGGCTGGCATCCGTTGTTACCGTGGTCCAAAATGGGATCACAACTGGCCTTCCTTTACTCAGGTTGGAGAGACTTAGCCACCAAGGAAGACTCAGCTCTACAGGTAAGGGAAGAGAGACTAATAGCATCAGGAGATCTGGAATCCCTTTGCAAAAATGAATCCCAAACCGCTGAAGTTCCCTCGTGTGATCCATCGCAAGTGGTACAATCTCCATAGTGGAAGACACCTTCCCCATCAAAGAGGACAACTTCTTGGCTTGAATGGACTCGCAAGCCAGACTGGAGGATACCTGTTGGCGATCTGTTGAATCATATCCTCTGTCAGAAAGACCATGCCTTGCAGGGTGTCAAATAGGAGACCCAGAAAGACCAATCTCTGCGATTGAATCAGGTCGGACTTGACCATGTTCAGAACACAAGTGTGAAAAGTAAGGTGTGAATACAGTCAGTTGGAGAGGTTCCCCGGAAGGGGCCTTCTATAGCAAGTCGTCCATGTACGGAGTGACCCCCTTATGTGCATGACAGAAAACGCACCCAAGACTCGAAGAAACACCTGCGGAGCAGTTGTCAGACCAAAGAGGAAAGCCAAAAAACTGGAAGTGCCCCATGTTGCAAGTGAACCTAAAGTAGTGCAGGCCCTACGAATGAATAGCGATGTGCAGGTAGGCATAATGCAGGTCCAAGGAGGCCAGGAATTCCCCTGGACACATCGCTGCAATGACTGACTGTAAGGACTCCTGGTGGTAATGAGTCTTGACCACAAAGGAATGGAGATCCTTGAGGTCCAGGATAGGACGGCAGCCACCATCCTTCTTGGAAACCACAAATATAATAATGGAATAGAAGCCCAAGCCCATTTCTGGTTCAAGAACTTCACTGTACAAAAGAGCCTGGATGGCTCCACTGAAAAGACAAGGCTGGTCCGGTCCCAGAGGTGAGCGAAAAGGGAAGAAATGGAAGGAGGGAGGAAGTTGAAAGGAATCCAGCACCCTTCAGGCTGTTGATCTCAAAGGCCATTACTGGAAGCAGTGTACTACTTGATTTATTTCATGATAACGTTTTTTTGATTACCGGCAGAAGATTATTTTTACATACATATATATTTATGTATAGATAGATAGCTGGGTTCAGCATTTATGTACAGGGATTGTTTAGCTTTTCACCTGGATATAGGGGTTTTGGGAGACTGGGGGAGAGGGAAAGGGGGGGTCATACTCTGCGGGATGTCTGATTATTTACCCCTCTATGGGTTTATTTTTAGGATATGATTTTTTGTACTGTTTTGGATTTATTAGAATAAATATTTTTACTGGTTTTGAGTGCCTGGTAGAGACCTTCTTGTTCTATTTTTGGCTTTATACCCTTTGGAAATGACCATTAAAACCCATGGGTCTGCAACAATGTCTGCACAAATGCTGAAAAGAAAGTGTGCCACAGACAAACACCCACAGGTGTGTGCAGATCAAGGTTCAGCTAGACCTGCCGAGGGAGGGATGTAACACGGTGGCTGAGATAGCACCAGGTTAGACCCTTGTATTCCATCTGGACAAGTACAAAAAGGACAGTGCCTTTGTGCCTGAGGATTGCGCTTAGGGGGCAAGGGAAACCAAGCACTTTGGCCCCCAGTAACCTTGCTAATGATGTCCTTCAGTTCAGGGCCAAAAAGGGATGTACCCTGGTAGGAAAACCAAAGATTGTCTAAAGATCAGGTCAACAGGCCAGAACTTAAGCCACAGTGAGCACCTAGCAGCCACAGAAGAGGCGGAGGCTTTGGCCTCAAGCCTAACAGCAGCAGATATGGCATCAGTAACATAGTGCTGAGCCACAAAGATATCAGCTAAAAGTGTCAAAATGCCAGCTTTAAGGGCACCCGTACAGACAGTGTCAGACAAATGGTCAGTCCAAACAGCAATGGCTCTATTAACCCATGCAGAAGCCAGGGTAGGTCTCAATGACTGTCACAGTGCCTTACCTCAGCCTGCGCCATTCAGCCGGGAGCAGGGTTCTGGACTGACACTCCGGCATCACTAGCCTCATCTATCTCTGCCTGCAGCCTAGTCTGGTTCCTTGTTACTGGCAGCACTGAATCAGGCACTTGCCTAGACACCTGTTATAGGCCCAGCCTGGGGGACCTAATTGGTCCCGCCTTCTCCTTCTCTTTTATAAACCTCTATGGGCCTGTGTATCAGTTACCTTTACGTTGTTGTTCTGAGCAGTTCATTGATTTGTATTCCTGATTCCTGTGTATGACCTGGCTTGTCTGTCCATCCATCCTGGTGTTGACCTGTGGCTCTGTCTGACCATTCTCTGTGAGCATTCCGATTTGGCTTAAACATTCTTTCTGGTGCCAACCTGTGGCTCTCAGTGACTACCCGCTCCATGTATGACCTGGCTTGTCTGACTACTCATCCTGGTGTTGACCTGGGGCTCTGTCCACTGCGCATCTAGCATACCAGTGCTTTAGTGGATATCCTATCTGGTGCAAACCTGTGGCTCTGGCTGACTACACGCTCTGTGTATGACCTGGCCTGTCTGACTATCCTAGCTGGTGCTGACTAGGGGCTCTGTCTGTTTCCTATGTGTGTTGGCTCCCGCTCCACAGACATACATCCTATTGCAGACCTGGGGCGCTATCAGACTCCTATCTTACTGACTGCAGGCATGAGTCAGTAGTCTCCTTGGTTGGATTCATTATCGGAGACATCTCTCCTAGACTGACTGCAGGCTGAGTAAGTGCTAGTCTGTTGGGCATTTTTCCATATTCAGAGACTACAGTGGGCTGAGACCTAGTCTCTAGCAGTAGTGGTGGATCTTTTGGCAAACTCCTATTTCTTATAGAGTCGTAGCCTCTTCAGTCACCCTCTGCCTGTTATTTATCTTTTTGCATTACTATTATTATTCTAATAAAGGTGATCTTAACTATACCGTCTGACTCCTTGTCTTGCTTGCCAACTAGAACAATGACGCACCTATGGCAGCAAATGCAGCCTGTAAAATATCATCAAGCTCCGCATCAGCTAAGTCAGTAAGAGCTGAAGTATCCACTGCGGTTAATACAGAGGAAGGATAAAGACTGGCAATATAGGCGTCAATCTTAGGAGGCGTAGCCCACTGAGCCAAGGCCGCATCAGAAAATGGAGAGAGCTTAGATAATCTCTTAACAGGGGTCTTCCACTCAGCAAGTATGATTTGGTCAATAGTGGGATGAGGCGAAAAACACATGCAAGACTTCTTGCGCCTTTGAGAGATGTCAGTAGAATAAGAACGCACAAAGGTAGTAGGAATATGCAGGGTGTTTAAAACAGACTTAAAGGGATAGCAATAGATAGAATGGAAGGTCCACAACAGCACCTGTTAACTGGGAAGTCAGTAATGGTAATCCGCCTAATGGGGGATATCTACACCCCATATTGAACAAGAAAATAATAAAAGAAACTAAAACTAAGCAGAACTATTCTCTGTATTCTCTCTCTCTACAAGGAACAAATCTACTAAAGGAGCAGTCACCTTACTAGAGTTACATGTAAGCTATACTGGATGACAGAGAAATAACTTTATTCCAATAATTTCTGAAAGTTTAGCAAAACATGCCCCAACGTCTCTGGGTAAGATCATTATGATCTAATACCACTTTACATTTGTTGTTGTTCTACATATTCCCTGCTCTCGTCAATTAACGCAATCCAAACACACTACCCTCTCTGCAACCCTTACATATTGAGATCCCTGTCTACACCAGGATATTTCACACAGTCAGAGAAAGGGACTTTTGATCACATTACAAAGTTTGTAGTAAAATCAGTAAGGTCAGTGTGTAAGAAGGGAGAATACAAATATTGCAGATCATATTTTATCTAGCTAAGGGATGGTGAACCTGAGCTCCCCCATCTGTTGAGTACTACAATTAACTCCGCCAGCCACCGGCTGGCAATAATGAGAGTTTTAGTCCTCAACAACTGGAGGACCTCAGGTTGCACATCCCTGATCTAGATCCCCAAATCTAAGGAAATACTAGAGATTTATCCAATGTATTGTTCTAGCATCCAAGGTGATATCTAAAACCATGTATAAATAAAAATAATACAGGTAATTGGCATTTTCATTTGATTTTTATTGAAACAGAGGCCTGGAATTTTACAAGTGTCCTGTAAATTAATCTACTCTATGTACATCTCAACAGCAGAAGTGCAGTACAAAGTAGGCGTACCTTCAAAAATGTATATTTTAATAAAAATAAACCTAACTAGAACCAATATATTTTTTTCCTAAAACAATATTCTGTGATGAAAAATGAATCTAGCTGAACTGTTTACATATACATTTCCCTCTATTCTACGTACAGGCTGTTCCCAATGTAATCATTATCTAAAGTTTTGTATTTTTATTACTCCTAAAACCAGCAGGCTGCATCCCCGATAAAGAGACATTAGAAGCCTTATGTACAAAGAAAAAGAGGAGTAATTCTGGAGCAAACCAACTGCACCATAAGGGAGAAATAAAAATGCCCATTGATTTAAATGGAGGCTTTTAACCTCTTGAATGCTAGAAAGTAATAATGGCAAACCTGCATAAGCAACACTTTCATGCCAATGGCCATTCTGGGTTGAACATAGCTTTGTACATACACTGGGCCTTATTCATTAACTGTTTGAGTGCCAGAAGGGTATGGAACGCATTGCTATTGCAGTACGTTCCGTACCCCTCTGGCACTCAAAGGGTTAAGTTAAGCAGGTGGAATCCTGGACAAACCATGCACCCCACATGGAAGAAATGAAAATTCTGCAAATTTCCATTTATTTAAATGGGGCTTTTAACCCCTTGAATGCTTTGTCTCCAGCAAATTGAAAAGCAGTGTTTGGGTGAACGCTCAGAGGGGTTAAAAGCCCCATTTAAATCAACAGAAATTGGGAGAGGTTTTTATTGCTCCTCTATAGTTGTTGGCTTGCCAGAGAACTGAATCTTCTTTTGTTTGTAAGATCCTAGGAATGGAAATTCATGTCACTTTATAGTAGATAAATAAACCGACTTGTGGCTTTTACTTTCTCAAAAGTAAGATCAAGTAATGTTCACCCACTGATCACAAACATACCACAGGTACAAGAAGTCTAAGAAATTGTAAGGAGTGACTTATAAAAAGGCATAACATAATTCTACATTTCAGGGGTTGGAATTAGTGTTAGAGACAGACACCCTTCTTTTTGTTATTCTGCAAGTAAATGCATATGTATAGTCAAATTGCCTATACTTTATTTCTTATAATTATTTTTTTTAAATTTATGTTCCTGACATTGAGCTCCCTGGATCTGTTTCTAGAGAACCTTGTCAGGGAATGTGAAAACAGTGCTATTTATACAACATTGGCGTCTCCCTACATCACAGAGTGCTCTGCATGCTGTTGTGGAAGGTTATTCTACATTGTTTCATTGTATTTTTTTTGTACATATTTATTTTCACATTGCGCACTCTGTTTTCACAGTTGCAGGCACAAAGAACTCTGGAAACAAATTCAGATAGCTCCTTGTAGGAACAAAAAAACAAACAAACATAATTATAGGCAATTTACATATTATGTGTACTTGTAGACATGTAATGACAAAGTCAGAAGGGAGGTTGAGTATGACTTTAAAGGAGCAGTAAGCTTTTTATGAAAAATATAAGTTAATGGGCCTTCTTGTAATATATAAAAAAAGGAAGTACTCACACTGTTAACAGAATTTTCATTCAAAAGTCAATAGAGCACAAACTTTTTTTTACTGCAATCTATTGGTTACCAGGTGGTGCTGGTCCCATCACTTACTATGGAGAGATCCAGACAATGACTAGTTCTCCCATACAGTGCATTATAATAAAAATAGAGCAATTGCCCTTTGGCCACTAGTTAGCACTCTTGTTAAGTTTGATTTAAAACCTAATTAACGTTTTAATGAAAATTTCACAGCAGCAAGTGTACCCTTACTTTACTCAGAATTATAATATTTTTCCATCAAGAAAGGTTACTGCTCCTTAAAAGGGAGATTATTGGGCATTATGAAAAGTACATCTGTTGTAAGGCTTTGTCTGTTGAATACACCAAAGGTAATCTCACTGCTACCTCAAATGTCATTACAGTGCAAACCTGCACTTCTGCAAAAAGAAGAATGCAATGTTTATGATGGTGTTATTACCACTGCTGTCTGTCAAAAGCTTCAGGCAGGTATAAAACCAGTAGCGGCACAATCACATGGGAAAGTTATAAGCACTGCAATCATCTTTTCACAAAAATGCAGTTTTGCATTATAATAAAATCTGCACAAGGCACCTGTAAGCATTGGAGTACCCTTGTATTACTCAGCAGTTAAAGAAGAACTCTTAATACAGTATTTGCACTAATAAGGATACCTCACGCTGTCCCTCCCTTTACCTCACACCTTCGATCAAAGAGGTTCAACATTGGTCTGGCGGGCAGGAAATTTTAATTTGCCACCCACTTCCTTGCTTATGCCCTAGGTACCATCAGGTCCTGCAGGACTGGTTTTTCAATGTGCAAGGTCAAAACCAGATGCAAGTAACTGCAATGGAACACAGGTCGTGGCTGGTCCTGTGATATAAGCAAAGAAGTTGCCAAGAAGTTCAAACTGTCTGCCAGATTGATCTTGTGTCTCTTGAAGATGGTGGGAGAGAACTTTTTTTTGTCACCCTATATTTGAGCAAATACTGCAATAACCCCCACTTACCTTTCTTTGGCCCAAAAATCCTAAGGACCCCTATTCTGTCTTTGTTCAAGAGATAAGATCTTCAAATCATTCGTAGGTGTCATATGTATGGAGGTGGACATGACAGTTGCTGACAAGTTTTTCATAATGAAGCAGGCAGAGAGCAACATGCTACACATTCTTTGGGTCCTACAATGGTAATGATTACCATACACAGTGGGAAAAGTGTGCCCCCTGTGGTCCTGCCAGCAACTACTGTGTATGCATCTATGGACAGGACATCCAGGACGGACTGAAGAGGTTCTCTTGAACAAAGGCACAAGGGCAAAATCCATAGGGGCCATTAGAATTTTCTAGCCCTAGTAATATTATTTGAGGTTGTTACTTCTCCTTTAAAGTCCTAAAATGTGAGTTTTTCATAAATATATCCATCCGTTTAAACACCCAGGTATCATACTGAGAGCAGAAATACCAGCTGCTAATGTTCATTTACATACACAGTGCATAATTTAACCCTCTGAGTGCCAGAGGGGTACGCAACGCATTGCAAAGCAATGCGTTGCGTACCCCTCTGGCACTCAAAGGGTTAATGAATGACAAGTTAAGCAGCCGTCGGTGCGAGTCTGCTAACAAAAGCAATGCTGTTGAGGCACAATCTTCTCACAAAGTCTGGACATGCAGGCTTCATTACAAGGTGCTCCAAGATTATCCTTAGCTCAGTGAATAAAGTTCTGCAACAAGAACATACAATATTTAGTTATTTTATTGTAGCGGAGCTTTCACACAGACATTAATTAAACTGTAAAACACATTGAAGTATGCTTCTCTTGTTTTAAGAGTTGTGATATTCGTCTACTTCTAATGATTTGTAGATGTACCTAGTGATGTAACACTGTAGTACGGTGCGGTACAAGCTGTACCGCACTGCCTCTTATTCTGTCCCCTTTGACTTATAAGATCACACCCACAATCCTTCACACCCATCTTCATGACCTGGAGACCTTTCTTCATCACGTACGTCCAGATCATGGGCCAAGTTACAAACCTCTGCAGCAAGCAGGCATTTGTTTAGAAAGTGAATGCATCACCCCCATATGGATTGCATACTATTCCTCAGCTATACCAGCTATTTTCTCATGAGAATGCTTCTAAGCACGAGAAAGGACAGCCCACCCCATTGAGAAGGGGCAGGCTTTCCTTTTCAGAATGACAGCTCTTAGAGAGAGAGCACTGCCGATGAAGAAGAATGTCATCAAGATAGCAGCAGTCTCCTTCTTGCTGTCAGTGAGTTTTGAAAGCATAATGGTAGGCTTGAAGTATAGTTTTGAGACCATTTGGGGGCGATAAATAGCAATAGGACGACTTGTTAAAACCTGCTAGTTCTACTTTAACCATTAGTCATTCCTTGGCAAAAGTGCTATATACAATTATAGAAATGAGAACTGTAATTAGGTAGAAGTTAAAGGAGGAGTAATGCTTAAAGGGGATCTACCACCTCGCAATAAGTTCACATTATTCAATTCTTCATCTGGAGACTAGCTGCTTAGTAGCGCTACTCGCCAAAAATATTACCCGGTTTACAAGATATTCCACTTTTTCGGAGGCTCACAGTAGCAGGAAGCACGGACATCTCGTCATAGTGACGTCCGTGCGCCTGCACTGTCAGTCCCTTTTGGAGCCAATTGGCTACCCCTCACTGCCGAGAGATTTTTATTTATTTTTTTTTATTTTATTTATTCAAAGGTTATTGTAACAACTCAAACTAGCATTTCATGGGTGCATTTCAGCAGTGGGAATGCCCTTGTTTTACTCAGCAGGGTTAACCCTACAATTTTATACATAAACCTTTGTATTTTAAAGAGGAGCAATTCTGGACCAAACCAACAGCACCACACTGAAGCAGTGACAATTTGTATCTAAAGTGGGACTTTTAACCGTTTGAGTGCTAGAGGGATACAGAACGCATTGCAAAACCCTCTGGCACTCAAAGCATTAACCCCCAGAATTCTAGATGGGTCACCAATGCTTTACAAGGAAATGCATTTGAGACATCTCTAACACTCAAGGCGTTAACTCCGAGTGCCAGAGAGGTATCAAACACATTGCAGCACATTGCACTGGCTACATCTCAGGCACTCAGAGGGTTAAAAGTCCATCTTAATTGTCCACTGAGGTGGCTTGCTCCAAATCTGCACATCTTTAGCTTAACAAATAAGGCCCAAAAAGCCACATTCAGTCCATCCTGGACCAAGCCAACAGTATCACAGAGGACAAATGATACGTCTCATTGATTTAAATGGTTATTTAACACAAGGTCCCATTTAAATCAGTGAGAATTTGGGGACGTTATATTTGTCTCCTATGGTACAGTTGCTTTGTCCCACTTTTCTTTTGAACAGAAGGTCCAATAAGCTTATCCTTTATAACATGTAGTGGGTAACCTGTGGCTCTCCTGCTGTTCCTGGACTACAATTTCATTCATTATCAGCCAATGGGATGCTGAGAATGATGGGAATTGTAGTCCAATTGAAGGCGGGACAATTTTCTTAGCCATGATTTAAAGCACATATAGAACTGTAACAAAGGTCCAGGGACCCTCACAAGGTCAGTGGCCTTTACTTGCCTGCAGTATGGATTTCTCCTGGAGGAATAACGAAGTGTTAGGAATCTGTAGTAAATGAAAGGCTGCAATAGGCTCCCCTGACCACTGAAAATGGAGAATACAAACAAGTTCAGGTCAGAATGCTCCAGTCATGATGCAGATACACATCCTGGCTGCAAGTACTCACAGTCCAATAACTATATCGAAGTAACACTGTATCAAGAAAAATATCCCAAGATATTGATGAGAAACGGTTAAAATAAATAAGACCTATAGGATATCTTCCACATTGGCTCAAGCTAACACAAAGTGGACAAATGCACATCCAGGGGGGTTATGAATCAAGGTGAGAAAAAAGGTTAGGCAAACCTCTTTAGTTTTTGTTATTCTACTTCTGTTCAGTACTACAATGTCCATCATGCCCAGCCAGTCAGACTAGATAGAGAAGATGGAAATTATAGTCCTTCAAGTGGCGCAGCCTTGCTAGTATATATATATATATATATATATATATATATATATATATATATATATATATATATATATATATACACCATAGAAAAACAAAGGGATTGGAGAGTTTCTCACACCTCAGTGCATCTCCCACCTAAATATTCAAATAAAAATGTTTCCTGGATGTAAGAGAAGTCACAAATTCCACATATGTAACCATCTTACACACTTTAGTTAAGATGGCAGAGAACAACATGGGATTTGGATATATTTCTCTCAACCAAGGGCATATTTGGCAATACTGGATTCAAATTAGGAGGTTCCATATAGAAATCAAGACAGTGGCAACTTTTGGCTCTCTGTCTATCAGTGACTACAACTTCCATCATCACCAATTAGCCAAAGAGCTAGAGATGATGGAAGTTTGTGTCTCCAACAGCTGGAGACACAGAAGGCTGCTGCTGGAAGAGGGAGCAGATAGTTCTTCTCATTTGGCACACAGGAGCAGATGCTGTGCTGAGCAGCCAAATAGTTAAATTGGCATTCAGAAACCCGAGCGCCCGAATGTGTCTGCAGGTCCCACAGAGGTAGATATATTAGACTTTGGTTGCAGAAGCTGTACAAAGACTGCAGTGAAGTCACATACACTTGTACAAGAGAAATATGTCATTTTAATCTGACTTCACTTGTGAAGCGTTCCTTTGCCTAAAACAGTACTTCAAATGCCGCACAGAGAGGCATCTCTCTGTTGACAGAGCGCCTACATGGTGACCTTTAAGTGGGCAACATTCAGATGTTGCCACATCTTTAGTGGCCGCCATTCTGATATCACCCTTTTGATGTGTGCGACATTCTGATGTCTATCTTTTGAGGGTCGCCAGGTAGGTGACGACATTTCAAAAGGATACCCTTGTGAAGTGACCTAGGAGGAACACTGTACCCAGAAGTGAAATACCTATTATTAAACAACCCTTCAAAGGTCATGTATCAAATGTTGTTCTTATTGGCTGCAAAATACATCCATATTTCACTTTGCATTTTTCAGAAAGGATTATATTAATTTAATCAGTGTTAAAAACTTCTCCCAAAAACCAACACTTTTCACCTAAAATGTAGCAGTAATATCTTTATGTCCTGGAAGGAGATGCACGTAAGCGAGTGAAAGGGGCAAGAAGTCTCTCCAGTGAAAAACTAGATTCTCTTATTCTGTGGAGCCTATGTACCAAGACATTTATTCAAAAAGCTGCAATATATGGGACAAATAAAGAAACCAGATATTTCCTTCGCTTGAAACGGGGCTTTAACCCCTTTGTGACAGCCGCGTGCGCACGCGGCTGTCACCTTAACGCCAGTGGTACTTTTTTTTTTTTTTAAATGATTCCGGAGTCTCCGAACGGAGACTTACCAGGTACGTCCTCTGTCACTAAATGACAGTTTTTGCGGGACGTACCTGGTAAGTCAATTGTCGCGATGGGGTTAATGCCTATAGGCCTCAACTTCTAGTATTCTGTGGGTTAAAAACCCCATTTGAATAACCGGGAATTTTCATATCGTCCCTTGCTGTGCAACTCTCCATCTTTCCGAATACAGCACAAAGATCTGTCCAACCTGGAAAGAAGTTTCTATACAATAGCATGGTAACTGGAAAGTCTCTCCCTAGAATGACTTGACTCCCAACTTTGTGCATCTGCCCCTTGGATTCATTATTTTGTCTTCAGAAAAAAAAAATTGAGCAATATCTGCTTTTCATGTATGTAGATCCAGCTGCAAAACAATTCTACATGATGTTGTGTTAGTTTTACCAAACATAATGGGACCACAGCCATTTGTTATTTAATGATTTCTAGTCAATAGTTTTTCTGGCATTAGTGCTAGCTTCAGCCAAAATGGTGCTACTACCTCCTTACTGCCAGTTTATAAATGCCATTGATAGACTACACAATACCAATCATAAGGAGTAGAGATGACAATCAGAACAAGTGATAATTCCCGTAATATATTAACGGCTTTGTAACAGATCAACATGGCTGCATTCTTGTAACATCAGATAACCAACTAGATCTACTCTTGTTTGACTTTGGTTAGGATTACAGATTCAGATTAGGGCCTAATATCCAAATGAAGAACAGAGTAATTCTGGAGCAAACCAACTGCACCACAAACTAAAATCCCCCAAGATTTGGCAGGTAACTTACTGGTCCATCCAGTCTCGAATTAAAAATACCTCTCAGAAACTATTAGGTCCTACCACCTCTGCTGGGAGCCTGTTCCATGAGTAACTCCTTTTCTGCTTAGTAGTACTTATGCTTTAACATTTTCTAATATCTAACTTTAGTTCATGACCTCTTGTGCATCCCTCCTAAACTATATTAGATCCCTTACTATACTTAAAGGTTTCTATCATATCACCCTTCTCCCCCCCCCCAATCTATAAACATTAAAGGGATAGTAACACTTCGTTTTAACTTTATTTTATTTTGTAGGCATTAAAAAAACATGAAGAATTATATAAGTCTTATCTCTCAAACCTTTATGGTTTATGAGATATTCACAAGCAAAGTTCCCATCCCCGCCCCTTTTACCTAATGTAAGCCATCTCTTCTCAGATGTGAGTCTGGTTGTATGACAGTACAGATAACAGAAGGGGACAATTTTCTTTGTATGAAAACAATGAAAGCCCTTCCCCCCTTGACAAGGTTTTCAGCTTTTTCCATTATCTTAATTGAAGATTGTCCCTCTCTGCAGTCTATCTGGGCATCTCCCTTCTGATCTGGTTGAACAGGGGGGGGGGGGACTTTGTTTGTGAATATCTCTTAAACCATAAAGGTTTCAGAGATAAGACTTATATCATTCTTCATGTTTTTTTAATGCCTACAAAATAAAATAAAGTTAAAATGAAGTATTACTATCCCTTTAAGGTGTGAAAGTCTACCTGCTACACCATGTCATCCAGTCCCTGCATAAATTTACTCCGCTTTGAACTGCCTCCCATTTATTAATGTCCGTTTGGAGAGCTGGTCTCAATCTGTACACAGTACCCCGGGTGAGGCCGTACCAGTGATTTATAGAGAGACATTATTACCTCTCTCTCTTCCTCTATAACCAAAAGCCAGATTTACATTGCATTGCTTGCCTAATTTAAGGTAATCTGAAATAACTGCCAATCCCCTCTCCTCTGGTGTTTTAAGTTGGCCAGTTGAATATCAGAGAAGTTGGAGACCTGTAACATTCAAAAGCACCTTTTAAAATCGATGGGAATTTTTATAATTTGTATTTGATCCCTATATTGCAGTTGGTTTGCCCCAGAATTGCTTCTATTTGTTATGAACATTAGGCTCTACTTAGAGATCATACTGGCAAAAGCTTAATGCCGATAGTCCATTAACGCTTCAATAAGCCAGGGAAAATGTGTCTTCGTCCTATCAGTGTTTTCTAAGGGTATATTAAGAGCATTGCTATTTGTTTCTCAAAAATGAATATTTTATTTTATTTAGAAAATGTTTTACCAGGAAGAATACATTGAGAGTTCTCTCGTTTTCAAGTATGTCAAGTAGAAAATAAGGATGGAGTCATTTTGCAGGGAGCTGCCTGATTTGTGCACATAGATATTGCATATTTGAGTGCATAAAACCACATGAATACTCAGTAGCTGGAAAGCAGAAACTGGCAATTAGAGTGCTTTGAACACTGCCAGTCCAACCGCCTCCCCAATCCCTTTTTTTTTTTCTTTTAAACCCACATGCTGGTGTACCAGATCTCTTTCATGTATCAACTGGTGTAAAAGCCCGTGTACACATGGGCCAAGCTCCGGGTATCGTTAACCCTTTGAGTGCCAGAGGGGTACGCAACGCATTGCTTTACAATGCGTTGCGTACCCCTCTGGCACTCAAAGTGTTAAGAGGCCACTACCTTACTGCTCCATGAGATGCAGTCTTGCGTCGCCTCACTCACTCGATGCAATCGTGCAGTAGAGACTGCCCGAACACGGACAGTCTCTACTGCACATGACTGCATCATGACAAACATCCTAGAAAATTATTATATAGGATTTTATAAAATGGAAACTCCATTTGGTTGCTGTATTAGGACTAACAGCTGGCCAAAGTTGGCAACCTTATAAAGAGACATTGTGGGGAGGGGGAGGTGTTATTAAAACGGATATAATAAAGTGTCTGTAAAACTGTTAGAGAAATAAGAATTACAAAAATGGTTAGAGACACTTTCACTACTAACTTCAATCAGACTATGGTTTTGAAAAATGGAGTAGAAATTGATGTTGCCCAATTAAGAATTAAATATATGTATAGATGACCCATTATTGTCTGGATTGCAATACATGATCATAAAAATCATTTTAAATTACAAAACCACCAACACTGTATTGTATATTATTAACCTTTTGACTTATATTTACACGAGTTAGCATAATTTACAACAACGCAATGACCTGTTTGATGGAATGATTTCAAACTGACAAAAAAAAACAAAACATAATTCTGGAAATTTGCTGCACAAAGTCTGCCGTTTAGTAAGCTCAATGTAATTTATTTGAATGTAATATTTTAACCGTTTGGATCTCTAGCAACAACAATGTGAGAATTTTTTTTTTTTTTTTTTTAAGGTTCATCCCAAATTCCTACCTGAGCAGCATAAAAACAGTTGCAGGCATTAAAAATATTTCGTTGCAAGCTATGAACTTTAGAATATTTTGCTGATTTGCATTCAGTTTATCCAAAAAAGACCTGACAACTGGCATGCTGTCTGGTCCCTTCGCCTAAAACACAAAAAGAGAGCATTAATGCAGATACTGTACACTTCAAGAAACAGCAGAAAAGTTACATCAAAATTACATTACAAAAGCAGTACTAACAGAACCTAGCACTTGCAAGAGGACAGAGAGCTTGATTCTCTAAAGATTAGTAATAACGTGTCGCTTTTAATCCCATGACTACCATAGGACCACATATACAGTGCTTTGCAAAAGTATCCAGACCTTTGATCAATTCTCTCTATATTACTGATTTACAAATAGTACATTTTAATTTCGTCCTTTGATATTTTATTTTAAAAACACAAGATCAATTATTGTAAAGTAATACTGGTTTTATGTAGGGACACATTTTTTAAGAAAAGTAAAAAGTAAATATGTTGCCTGCATGAGTGTGTGTGTTGTGGAAGCACAGATAATAAATTGCACTAAAAGGGACACAGCTACATTGCCATTGGCCTCCACCTATGAACCATTAAAGCTACTGTCACATTTTCAGGATTAAAAAACAAAAAAACAACACCACTATAGAAAAATCATTGGTCAAATCCTGGGTCTGAAGAGAAATGAAGACCTAAGAGCATCCTACAGAAGTTAAAGATAAACTAATACAAATAAATACATTAGGAAAAGGGTACAAAATAATATCCAAGTGTTTGGAAATCCTAGTAAGCACAGTTGGATCAATAAAATCAGGAAGTGGAAGCTGCATCACACAGGCACCGCCAAGAAAAAGGTTGTTTCCCAAAACTCAGTACTCGGACAATAAGGAGACTTCTCAGAGAAGCCAGAGAGAGGACATCAACTTGTCTGAAGGGGCTACACAGTTCAATGGCTGGACCATATCAAGAACTCTGCATAACACTGGCTTGTACAGGAGGGTGGCAAGAAAGGAGCCTTTAGTCAAAAAGTACCATCTGAAAGCACGTCTGGAGTTTGGCAGTATAATGCCCCAAGATGAGGTCACATGAGACCAAGATAAAGCTGTTTGGTCAAAACTTAAAGCACTATGTGTACAGCAAACCTAACACTGCCCATTCCTCAAGACACCATCTCTACAGGGAAAGATAGAGGTGGAAGCATTATGCTGTGGGGATGCTTCTCAGCAGGGACTGGGCATCTTTTTAAAACTGAAGGAGAAGAGTTGGGAAAAAAAAAAAAATGGGGAAGGGATTATTTTTGTGGAACACAGGAATCATAAAAACAGCTTGTTGCAGACTGTCCCTCCCTACTGCAGTTTTCACCCAGCAGACATGCTCCGTTTTAACATATAGCAAAGATTGAAAAGAAATAGGGAAAGGTGGTAGTCACCTGAACCAGAGAACCCAAAGTACCCCCCCCCCCCCCGTGTGGAACAAACTACTTTTTTCCATATGAACTAAAAGGATTTATTGGCAGGTATACAAAAACCCCATTTTCTCTTTCATCCATAGCGGAGCACAGGAATAATGGCTATATACCAAAAGCTATCCATTAAGATTCCAGGAAAGAAGAGGAAAAACCCTGTCAAAAACACGAGCCAGTTCAGAGACAAACTGGAACAATCCTGAACCTCAGGTGTCAATGGACACCTACAGACCAAACCAAGTAACAGAAAAAAAAAAGGTTAAAGGAAGACAGCTACACAGAAACAGTCCAAAAAGTTTTAGCAAATGTGTAAAAGGACAATCATGATGCACAACTGTTCTGCAGAGGCCGGATTCTTAGCCAGGAAACCCAAACAGTGAACAACAGAGTAAAACATTCCCAATTCCAATGACAGCTGAGGAAGTCCCCATAACATTTTCTACCCTTGAAAAGTGAACGGCTGAGAGATCCGGCACATGAGCTTCCACCCAAGCGTGAATACACCAAACCTCTGACCGGCAAGTGAGCTTCCACCAGTAGCAAAATCAACTAAACCAGAGAAGTAGGGACCAGTGTAGCAGAGCAAGGAGAATCTCATGCAGTTCCAACAGGCTGATGGACAGAAGCTTCGCCTTCCTGGACCAAAGGCCCCAAAATGTCTGAGAGCCCAAAGGCTGGTATCTGTCATCGCTATGGTCCAGTTCAGGATGACTGACTGTGGACCCAGAGACCGATGTGACACCTGAAGCCACCAAAGAAGATCTGATTTTGTATGGCTGCAAGGAGACATGACACAGGAGAGGTGGCACTGCTGTCTTTACCAGTTCCTAAACATTTCAGGCTGCACCTCCTGAGTGTGGAATTGGGCAAAGGGAATTGCCAAGGCAGAGACCAGATATCCAAAGACTTTCATGTTCTCCTGCATTTTCACCGACTAGTGGACCAAGGCCTGTGACACCTGCAGGGACAATGACTGAAATCTTGTCCTCTGGCAGAAAGACCCATCCCTGAAAAGTGTTGGATTTCATGCAGAGAAAGAAAAGAATCTGGGACAGAACCAGTAAGTGTTTATTGAAACTAGTGACCCAACAGTGATGCTTATGAATGGATATGCATGTGTGAAATGTAAGGCACAGAGCCTCTTCTGAAGGAGCTTTCAGTAAAATGTGATCCAAGTAAAGATGGAACTGAAAATGCCGGTCTTGGAAAGCAAAATGAAGGAAGCACTGATGAATTAATTACATGAATGGCAATATACAGATAAGCATCCATCTATGTTGAGAGAATCTAAAAACTGCCCTGGACAGGTAGTGGTGATGACAGAACAAAGTCTCCATCGTGAACCGGGTGTACGAAAGAGCAATTGAGAAGCTTTAAATCCAGGAAAGGATGGCATCCACCATCCTTTCTTTGAAAATAGGAAAAGATTGGAATAGAATTCCATTAATCTTTCCTGAGAAGGAACAACTAACCCAGGACATTCACCCAAGACTTCACTTCTAAGAATAAACTGCCCCATACCAGACTGCGAGGGACACTGGGCATTTAAGAAACAATGAGCAGGAAGATCTTTGAAATGTTATAATCTTTCAAGATCACTTATAAGACACACTGGTCAGCCACTGAAGCAGCCCATATATTGTGACAGAGACAGACTACCTCCAATTGCCTGGTGGGGACCCAATCCCTAAGAGTCATTCAGAGACAGCCTTGTCAGCTGGGGGCTTTTGGGTAGGCTTCTTGCCTGCCCAGGCCTATTTGGGTTTTGGAGAAAGGGTGCACCTGCAGTGGTGTCCGTAGACATTTTTCCAGGGGGGGGGGGGGGGGCAAAGCCATAATATGACCCCCAGGCCAGCCCATCTAGCCCCTTTATTTATATGGAGGAGGGTAATTGTAGGGGGGGGCAAGTGCCCCCCTTGCCCCCCCCTCCAGACGCCCATGTGCACCTGGGTAACTGATGGTGTGGACACACTGGGAGCACATCTGTACTGGCAGGAGTACTGAAAGCCATCTTCCATAGAAACCAGGAACATTTGGGGGAAACTTTGGCAGCTGGGCACCACTGCCCCCCAGTAGCATTGCTCATAGCCTTCTCCAGATCTGTGCCAAGCAACAACTGCTTGATCACAAATGGGAGAGAGAGGCTAAGAACTTCAAGGACTGATCTGCAGACCAAATTTCTATCCAAAGGGTATGCTGTGCAGCAACAGAGGCAAGCCAAGGTCTTCCCAATGAGCTTGGAAGAAATGAATGAGGCCTCTAAGGATTGCATTAGTTTCAAAGATCTTAGAAACAGCAAGAACAATGTCCTCTGAATGGAGGGCTCCCAAAAGCTGCTTCCCAAAAAGCTATGACCCTAGTCATCCAAGAAATAGCAAAGGTGGGGTGTAAAGGCAGCTCTAGAAGCTGCAAAATTTGCCTTAAGAAGCAAATGCAGGTGTTTATCCAACTGGTCCTTAAGAGTCACTGTGTCTGCAAGTGCTAAAGCAGTCTTAAAACTTTGCTTGTGGCTCTCCAGTGGTCACAGACATTCGACACCCCAGTGTCAGAGGCCCCCCAAGTGTAGTCTAGTAGGTGAATCAACCCTGTCCTGTGCAAAGCCCACCTAGCACTGCAGTAATGTTGCAAAGGATGCCACTTCCATTACAGCCATGAAGACAGAGAATTTCTTAAAGGTGCAGCAGACATATAAAAAGTTAGAAAAAGGCAATAATAATTAAAAGATAACATAAAAAGTGACTACCCCAGAAGATAAAAGGGGAGGGGGGTCAACATGGCTGACATAAGGAAGAATCAGAGTGCCAAACTAGCAAAATCACCACAGATCTCAGACTGTGACTGCTAGACAGATGTGCATATCACAGGACCTGTGCAAACGGATAACTGAATCCTCTTCAGGCTCCTATATAGGAAGTGAGAAAGCAGCTAAGTGGAAAGCCATCCTCTGGAACATCAAAGTCCCTTAGAAGTCTGCACCCTGGTCCATTCCAGAAGGGTGCAAAGGAATATGAGACAGCTTAAGGTGGGATTGAAGAGCCCCATGGAAGTTAAGAAAACAAAATAAATAATAAAAAAAAGCTAGCAAAGAGTCTTTTGCCCTGACCATCTGCATAGATGTTACTTTTAAACCTAAGCATGTCTGGTGGGGGTAAAGTGGAATAGGGAGGGAGTCTCCCCCTCCAGAGAGCTCTTCTTATGGAAGTGACCTGCCATCCTGTGGAAGGATACTTTACCATACAGTTCCTGTGTTCCACAGTGGACAAATGAAAAATGCAGGGAGATACTGCAAGAGAACCTGCATCAGTGCACTAAAAAAACCCCATAAGTTTAGGAGGAAATTCACCTTTCAGAAGAATAACGATCCAAAGCAAAACTGAAGTGGCTCAAGAACAAAAGGTGACTGTCCTACTGTGGCCCAGTGAAACTCTGCTCTCATTCCCACTGAGAATCTGTGGCACAGTTTGAAAATTGAGGCCCACAAGTGACATGCAACCAACCTGAGCAACCTGCAGCAAGTCTGGTAATAATAATGGGCCCAAATCACTCCAACACTGTGTGAAATGCTGAATACTTACCCCAAATAGCTTAAAGCTGTTATGGCAATGAAAGATGTCTACAAAATATGAAATGTGCAGGGGTTGAATAATTATGCAAGAAACATATTTCAGTTTATTCTTCTTAAAAATATTTTCCAACATCAAACAGGTATCACCTTACAGTAACTGATTTTGCATTTAAGCATTTAAAAATAAAATCATACAGAAAGAAATGACAGGGTACCAATTGTAGATCAGTAATAGGAGAGAACTGGTCAGGCATCTGAATGCTTTTGCAAGACACTGTATACTTCCTCAGCCCAGTCAGTTAACTTGACAGGGAAAAGTGTCAGTGCCATGACTCCCCTCTCACTGTGCAGACCAGATAAAAACACAGTAATTTACAAGGGGGTAGGCTGCCACCGGTGACAGCTCACTCCAGAGCAAATGAACAGAACTGGTTTGCAGTAGACAGCATGGCATGATATGGGAGGTTTCAGATCCTCCTTAAGATGCGAACCAGCCCCAGCTCTCAAGGGGTTATGCATTATTAATTTAGGAAAAGGTTAAAAGCTCAGCATTTTACTAGTTAAATCACCACTAGTCACAACTCCAAAACACCAAGAAGCTGTAATTGAACAGTCACCCAAGCCCCTTGACCTTGCAAAAGCTGAAGCTGCAGAGGCAGCATCATTCCAATAGAGTTAACTATTTTATGCCTGAAGACCAGCTTGTTCTAAGACTCATTCATTAGTCAGTCCATTTAAAAAAAAGAAAAAACACACATCTTTAGCACAGTGCAGTGAGCTCCACAGACACCAGATTATTTTTGCTGCCTTCTCTGGCATTACATCCACGTGCACAGCCAATAGGAAAGATGCTTCCACTGGCAGCTTCAGTTCTTGCAAGGGTCAAGAAGCTTGAGTGAACCTGTTCAATTAGGGCTCATTGGTGCTTCCTCCAAAAGGTGGAAATAGGGGGCCGTTACTAGTACAATGCTGAGCTTGAACTCCACCCCCCAAACCATGTTACTTGTGATCAACCCCTAGAGAGACAGTTTGTGTACGTACATCTTAAGGAGTCCCCTTTTCTTTTAGCAGTCAACTCTCTCTACCAGCCTAATTGCTATGTATGCGTTACATGTTGTATATGTTGAATAGGTTCTATATTTTCTTTTTATGGTTAAATGTATACTCTTTTAAACTGTTTTTGGTATGCTGTTTTTACATTTTTTTTATATCTATATATCTTTAGTCATATATTTATCAGATATTTATACTACAATTAGATACAATCTCTTGCTCTATCCTCATTCTTTCTTCTCCATTGCAAGTGCCTTGCTTGTCCTATGTTTACATGAATCACCTGATCGGCAGCTAGCCCGCTTAACAGCCAATTCTGAACAGCAAAGAACTTGTGATATGTTATAGCTTCTCTTCTGTTCTCTCAATGAAGAATATACGCACGCACACACGCACGCACGCACGCACACTAACTCCTTAAAAAAAGGTGTGCAACACACTGAACCCCTCTAGTTCTTAAAGATTTAGTGCATGTTCTGTTTCATAATGCATTTTAAAGAGCAAGAAGAGAATTACATTTAATATCATGATATACTTAGAAACACAATTAATCAAGTGTTATTTGTATACAGGCTTTTTAAAAAGGAATTGAAAGCTGTGGGAAATGTAAATATAAAAATGAATTACCCTTTAGTGCAATGGTTCTCAATCGGGGTGCAGTGGCACTTTGGTGTACCATGAACATCCACTTGGGCTGCCCCTTTTTTTCTATAAAGGCTGACAAAAATGTGAATGCCAAGTTTCCAATGTGTATTTATGGAAATTGATTTGCACAAATGATTGTCATACTGACTGTAAAATCTAACGGTATACTCTTGTATTTGTAACCTTCATTTCTCCCTTGACAATTAACATATGACTTGTTAGCTGTGCCCTGGAAATTCCAGATTTCATGACAGGGATGCAGACAGCGTAAACAGATTGGGAAGCACTGTAAGTGAAGAAAAAGATTAAAAAAAACACTCTCCAATGTAAGTCTATCTATTCCAAAACACTGGTCCTTTAAAGGGTTGCTTATACACTATTAGCCCTGATTTTTGTTCGATCTAAATTTCTAGAATTTCTTATAATTTTTGTCACTAGGAAAATAGCAACATATTCCCTAATCATTTCTAATCTGGCAAAATAGTGGAGAGCTACTTTGAAAGAATCAGTAAAAGATCCATGGATGTTTTTCATCATTAACACTAGACAACTATACAAACTAATTTCCCGTAACCAAAGGTTATGTTTACTGGATCGCACTTAGCTCAAAGATAACAAGACAAAGCCAAAGTGCTAAACTCACCCATTTGAAACAGCTGGGTTCCTATGGTCCTGTTCACATGGATGATTTCACCTCGCAGAACACACAATGCTGTAACTTGGATGCACTCATGTGTTGTCCACATCCAGGTTACACATCCTGATCTCCATGGCAAGCTCATGGGCTACATTGGAAATTGCTCACATGAGCATTTCTGGGGGAGGAGAAGTCATTCTCATCCTCTATTGACTGGCCAAACTAAGAGGGCATTGGCCAATTCTGTGCCAGCTTTATGACACGGCACCACCTGCCCCCATGTGATACACCTATGAGTTTAACACAGCACGTTGTAAGAAAGTTGGCATGGGCAGCTTGGAATGCTCCAAAGTGCTGAGCAGTCACACTGCCTGTAAGCTTGTCTGAAAAACCAAAATCTTGTTGGCTATTCCTCCTGCAGTCCTCTGATCTGTAGTGGTGGGTGACACTTCTGGGACTGTAGTCCTGTGTCAAAGACTCCTATGGATGTCTAATGTTAATTTTAAAACAAAAGGCTAAAATCTTGGACTCTATACTACCTCTCTAACATGCTTCACTTATTTCACTTTGTTATAGTTTAGTGTACAGAAGCATCAGAATGTCAAAATCTACAGAAATGTACCCGCTGAGTACCAGCGGGTGCGTGCAACACTGACATTAAAAGGATTAATTTGACACTTGACAAAAGATAATTGCCAACTGGGACAAAGCAACCTTAATCATAATAACAGGCTCTTAAAGGAGCAGAAAACTCTTATGAACATATATGTTTTACAACTTTTCCTGCTATAATAAGTAGAACAAGGGTATACCCACTATGGGGAACTTTTTTTAATTCAAAGCCATTACAACTTAAAACGTACAAAACAAACACACAACACAGGCAAGTTTGATCTGTACTACCTTTTGAATGGAAAAATCCCCCAGGACCGTTATTTTACTCAACAGGAATAGGTTTGTAACATTTTTCATTAAAAATGTTTACGTCTCCTTAATCACAGGCAAATTACAAAAACATATTTTTATTAGCAGTATTTCCCACTGCAATCTGTTTTACTATAGGAAATAATAATACGTACATCCAAGATCTTCTTTGTGTAGGTTGACGCGTGGAGCAATGAAAACAGCAAGACTGGGAAAATACTCACTAGAGAAACACGTTAAGGAGAATACCTCAAATTGTGCATTTCCCCATATAAAAAGGAGTATATAGGCTGCTATTACTTTGTTTTTCTTTAATTACATCCTGTATTACATCACAGATGGTAACATTATCTCTGACTTTTAGTTACAAATTTCCTCAGATTTCAGTAGAAATCTGACATTAAACAGGTGATAACATTTATCACATGCACATTGGATTAATTAACCTCTTAAAGACCAGATGCATGGAGTCCGGACGGCAATTAAGGATCGTGGCGCATTCCCCCCCGATTTGGATTCAGGGGTCCCAGAGCAGCGTGCAGCCTTGAGGGGACCCCTGAATTCCATGACTTGCCAGGACCGTCACTGGTCCTTAATGGGTTAAAATGGTACAGACCTAATAACTGCCAATAGAAAGGGTTTACTTTTACAGTGAAAATCATCTGCTCCAGGGGCCATAAGACATCTCACTACTGCAACCTACTGCCAACAGCAAAACACTGGGCCTTATGAACAAAAGAAACCACCATTTGCAAAGGATACTTGTAACCGGATAGGAGTTAACGAAGATGAGTGAATACAACAGGTAGTGACAACTGTCCTCCAGTAGTGCCTGTGCCAGGAATGCCCTGCTCAGCTGGAAATGGGGTAACCGCTGGTGTAGTCTCAGAGCGCTGGTGAGAGCATTTGCCAGCAAGGCACGCTGATAGAAGCTGGCTGCTTCATGTAAGCTGTAAATTAACAGAGGAGAGGTTATCACAATATTAGGAAACAAAATATTATTTATTTATATAGCACCAATTAATTCTGCAGCGCTATACAATATAACAAATTCTTCAATAGAAGTATCAGTTTATTTACCAAGATTAACTTTCCATGTTTTGAGTACAAGTATGTAGACTTAGAAGAGGAGGTAGTAAAGAGACTGAAACCTTAGTTTTGATCTCCCAAAACATATCGGACATCATAAGATTAAAGTCCTACAGAGAGGATTATATATTGCCACACTTCCCTCCAAAACCTTCTTTGAATTTTTTTATTTTATATATTTTTTTTTTGGTAAACCTCAACAAATCTAAGAAAATTGTCTCTTTTTAAAAAAGTTTATCTATTACATTTATTCAATTTTCCAAATCTGAAAATGTAATTGAAAAAGCTTTCCGTGCAGTCTCATATGCGAATGAGTCTTTTTACTGCTGTTGCATGTGCCAATTAACCCTTTGAGTGCCAGGGGGTACACAATGCATTGCAAAGCAATGCTTTGCTTACACCTCTGGCACTCAAAGGGTTAAGCTTTTCTGAGATGTTTCATATGCTAATTAAGTGCTATTGTACACTGACAGACATTCACACTTATTTCTGGAAAAAGTGAAAATCTCCTAAACTAGAAATCTGCTTGTATTTCGGCTATCATGAAACATAGTTTTGAATGAGGTTTTCAAATATAAAAATGAATTAAAAAAAAAAAAAAATGCAAGATGGCTGGTCACTTTAAGATGCAGTCTGAGAACCATATAAGAGAGATACCACCTGTTACTGTTCCTGATGGTGACATTTATGACTATGCAAAAGATAATGATCATTTTATTTTAGACTAGTTGAAGAGTCCATTACATGGGCCACAGTGATACTGCCAGCCAGTCGTGGGAGAGTCCAGCTCTGTATCAGCGGCGGCGCGGGCAGTCTCTACTGCGCATGATTGCAGCACGCGCAACAGTCTCGACTGCGCAGTGACATACGTTTTAGCGAATTATTATATAGGATGGATAACTAATTCTAGTTTTAAACCCATTTCTGTTTTTTAACCCTACTGATTAAGAGTATGGGCATCCAACTTGTGGCCCGTCTAAGCCCAGGATATAATATTTAGAGACAGGTATTCTCATGGACTTGATTACTAGTTATCACTAGGACTGTAACTGCACCTTTTGAAGAATAAAGGTTGAATGAAAACTTTTGTAATCATGCTAAATATACATATATATCTGACACGCTATAGATCACCATTGTTCTCAAACAAATTAACCCTTTGAGTACCAGAGGGGTACACAATGCGTTGTATACATATCTGGTACTGAAAGGGTTAACGCAGACCCTGCACATATGGAGTATGAGAGTGATCATACTGCTTCAACCATTCAGACTGAAAACTATTTTGTAGGCTAACAAAACAAATGCTGGAAGGTCAGACATACTTACTTATTAATAGATCATATGCAGTTCACTATTCTGAAACAATTGCCAGTACTTGACAAGAATAATAATCCAGCTGTTGGAGACTACAACTCTTATCCCCAGCTGATGAAAGCTGTAGTCTCCTATTAGTGGAGAGCCAAAGGTTGCCTACACCGGATATAAGCAATACTATGAAGGGTACAGAGAACTCTGCAGACTTACCCTAAGATAGGAAGAATAAATAAAGCAGAACAGTACACTGTGAACCACCGGGAAAGCCACATTGCAGTGTCAAGTTTATTTGCCAGCATGAATTGCTATGGGAGACAAAAAATGTTTAAGTTAAACTAATCAGAAACATAAAATGCATTACTTCTACATAAGGAATGCTGGCTAAGACATTTTAAGTTAACCCTTTAAAACCAGATTGAGGTGCAACTTTTTTTTTGCAATGGGTTGTGCACTCCTCTTGTCCTTAAGGGGTTAAACCCAGTCATCGCAATGTGCAATTACAAAACATCACTTTATCAACAAACTACAGGTCAATAGCTGAATTCATAATCTGTCCAATCGATAAGTGTGAAATCCACAAGTCAGAGAGGCTTCAGCTTCTCAGATCAGGCCTGTAAAATGTATATAACTAAAACTGGAACAGACCATCACTTCTGGACTTGCCCACACTAAAAGCCATACGCTTAGAGACAAAAATAGAGCAAATCTGCAGCAACTGAAACCACAGCAACAAATGGTTGGTTTGTCCCAAAACTGCTCCATTTTAGCCTCACTGGGGTTATGCACCAAGGAGTGATAAAGTGGAGATAACCTCCAGTTCTTATGTCACTTTATGAAGTCTATGCACGATGATCTCGCCCACTTGGAAAATCTTAGTGCATATGCTCCACAGAATAACATAAGAACTGGAAAAGTCATATCTGCTTTATCACCCCTTAAAGGGATAGTAATACTTCATTTTATCTTTATTTTATTTTGTAGGCATTAAAAAAACATGAAGAACGATATAAGTCTTATCTCTCAAACCTTTATGGTTTAAGAGATATTCACAAGCAAAGTTTCCCCTCCCCGCCCCTTTTTCCTAGTGTAAGCAATCTCTTCTCAGATGTGGAATGCAGTCCACAGACCAGACAGATAACAGCAAGGGACAATATTCTTCCTATCAGAACAATGAAAGCCCTGCCCCCCTTGACAAGCTTTTCAGCTTTTTCCCTGATCTTAATTGAAGATTGTCCCTCTCTGCAGTCTACCTGGGCACCTCCCTTCTGCTCTGGCTGAGCAGTGTTACATCAGTAAAAGGGATGGGTGGGGGACACTTTGTCATTGAATTACTCTTGAACTATAACTCTGACAGTATTGAAATAACACTCTCCAAAGTCCAAATACTATGATGATTAATTAGAGCTGCTTTTATTATGAAACATTACTATCCCTTTAAGTGCATCTCCCCCATTGTGTTTCTACATGCAATTCTCCATCTAGCAATAAAGACAACCTTTTGGGTGCCAGGGAGGTAACTTATATCAATGTGTAAAGGAAGCATTATGATTCTTCTAGATAAACGGCATTGACTACATGAAAATGTATGCTAGTTCCCCTTCCTTGTACAGCCTGTTGCTTGTTTTATAAAGGCCACCACATTAACTTCCAGATTTTACTTCAGGCATAAACAATTCTGTAACAAACCTACATGTTCCCTACAAAGTGCTAACATAGGGTATCCCTGGGTTATCCTCCTGTGTTGTCTGGGAAAACACTGTTCTGCTAAAACACACACAGGTGAAATGAGCATAATACTACTGTTACGCCTTAATACTTTAAGGACCAAAGGAGTGCGCAACGCATTGCTACACAACATATTGTGCAAGCCACTGGTCCTTAAAGGGTTAACCAGTCTTATTTAAAAAAGAAACAAAAACAAACATTAAAATGTCAGTAAAGAGACAGTAATGTCAAAAAATAAGTCTATATAGGATTGTTAAAGTTAAATATTTATAATGCATGGTATCTTTTGAAATCTATTTACCTTCATGTTCTTCTTGAAAATAGTGTCAAAACGTTGCCCCTCCCGCCACTTTCCATTACATCATACAGAGTTCCATGCGATCTGAAAGCAGGTCCAGATGGAGCAAAACGATCTGAAAGCTGGTCGCTTGACCGAATGGAACGCTGCTTGATGTTATGGAAAGAGACAGGAGGGGGAAACTTAACACTATTTTCAAGAAGAATATGAAGGTAAAGAGATTTCAAAAGATACTATGCATTATAACAAACTGAACAATCCTATATTGAGATGAAACAATGATATTTTCCTTGAAGTATATGGCTCCAGCTGTAGATAAAAGCTGTGATTAAGTTGTCAACATGGAATCCAGCCTAAAAAAGGATATAACGAGAACCTGCTTACCACTGCTCCTCCCTGAGGAGGGCTGCTGGGTGTTGAGTCTGCCATGTTTGCAAGGCCTAAAATAGACCAAAAAAAAAAAAAAGAAACATTAAGACAATATAAAGAAAATATTAGAACATTAAAATACCACATAAAATAATCTGATTCAACGTCATCACAAGCAACTGCTTTTCAAACATTGAACCTAATTGAATGCTTGTGGACAGCCAACTGTTTAGATTTCTATATGAATGTTGTGTTAGGTGTATCCTATACTTCCTTACAGGAGACTGAAGCTCTCAAAATGTCTAGAGAGATGGGAAATCCACAGCTCTCCAGCTGGCTGAGGAAGATGGGAATTGCAGGTGCCCACCTTTGTTCTAGAATTTTGCAGCATTATCAGAGACTGGTCAAATTAATTAGTTAGGTTATATAGTTCAAGTTTTAATACTCTACCAAGAAAAAATGGTGGTATAACGCTGATTCCAATCTCTTTAGTCAAATACTGTAAAGTTGAAAGCCAAAGGAGGGGAACAAAACAATAACAAGGGTAAATAACCTTACTAAACTAAATGGCTAAGACTGTAAAACCTGAACTATGGAATAGTGTGTAGAAGTAATGGTCACCTTTACTTTTGAGTTATTTATCCTGAAAATATAGAAATAATGAAGTTAAACTGATTATTATTTCTAACCTTTTTGTTCACATTTTATCATCATCCTAATCTGTGACATCAACAGGTCCCCTAGATGCATGTGAATGGAGGGATGGAGAACAGATTCCATTCATACACACATCTCGGTATAAGACTCCACTGGGAGCTTGGTGTTTTAGCAGCGAGTCAGGGAAGACCCAAACAGTAATGTCAGGGATTGTTAATGTGGGGGCCTCTATCTTTTTAACCAAAATTCATACCAATCTCCGGCAACTACTGGCTGCCAGAGGATGACAGGAAATGTAGTCAAGCAACAGATTTGAGGTCCTCACATTACCTAACCCTGGGTAACAGAGTAGAACATGAAAGTCCATCAGATATCAGTAATGGCATCTGGAAAACATTAACGGAATACACCATGCAGTAAGCCGAGTATCCTGTAAGCTGTGTCGATCACTATAGGCACATATCAAAGGAAGTGAGTGCCCAAGCTCTCTCCCTTCAATCTTTTCTGAGCAGTCACATGCAATTTTGCCATGGCGATGAGTCCTCAGTGGTGGGTTTCCACTTACCAGCATTCATTACTGGCAAGCTGCAGCAAGGTATGTCAGTCATTATGTGGTGCCACTATGATTTCTCATTGCCAATACTAGTCAGGAATCCTGTGCTGTTGCCCTATATCTGAGTGTGTCCCATCTTATGTGGGAAAAAATGAAATGATTAACAATCAATACCCTTAAGAGTATTAATATTCTATGTTAATCATTATTTTCTATGATTCAAATATTTTTATAGTGAATGTTCTGCTGCAAAACTGCATTTGCATCTTGTAAAAGGTTTTCTGTTAGCATTGTGTTAGATCAGAAAATCCCTGCTCTAGTCTTTGAAGCACACAACAGGTCTGGTTTTATCGAGATCCCCTATTTAAGGACAGATCGATCAATTACAATGACTGAACAACAGACAACAACCCCTGTGATCTAACATAAGTATCCAAAAAGCCTGCATTGTTTGTGTACCACAAGGAATAATGTCTTAGATTACTGTGGTACACATGCTATGAGTGACCCCCTACCATCTAACTGCCCAGAGGAAGGGTCACTGGAAAACTATATCCACACAAAGAACAATGTGCAGTGGTGTGAACTAATCATTGGTGGGCCCTCTAGCACAAAAAATAAATTCACTGGAGCCTGAATCAGATACGGTCCACATGGATTCTGGATCCAGGCAGCTTCTTCACCCCTATGCTCCTGATTGTGGTAAAATTACTGGCCAATAATTTTATTTTTTATTACTACATTTGAGTGCTAGGATTGTGCAACAGATTGCAAAGTATATAGAGTTTAATGTATAAATCCAAATTGCCAGTCGGGGGGTAAACAAACTTCACCATGGGGAAGAATTTATAGTCTGAATTTAACAGACACTTTTTAAAAGTGCTAGAATGCAAGACGTCCCGTTTAAATCAATATGAATTCAAGAAATTATGTATTCCTTATTGTATGATTTATGTAATTCCGCCATACACAATATGCTAAATGCATCACACATTTTTCTTGTACTCAGTGGGGTTTACAACCCATTCAGAGTCAAATACGTTCAGACATATCGTGAGCCACCCTGCAACAGAACAGGGCACATGATTAGTTGCATTGTCTAGGTCAGCAACGACGAAGTAGTGTCTCTATTATAGCTGAGATATTCCAAAGACAACTTACTAACCACAGCCAGTCAAATATGTCAGAAGCTGTAGCACACGCAGAGCTACTACACAGGGAACATGTCCCTTGAGGTTAGTTGTACAACATATAACAGGTTGTTGTATTACTCTCAACGTATACAATTACTATGCATGACTGCTTCCCTATAATGAGGTCACTAAAACCGGTGTTCAGATCAGGCCTCCAGCAGTATGGCCTCTCGGTGCATTCAATCACTGCCAAAGAATGATCTGTACTATCCTTCCCCAGTCCACCGTGCGGTTCATACTATGAATGTACAGGACTACTCTCCCCATACCTCCAACGGTGATCAGTCTCTCACCTCAACCCAATCCACACACCGGGCTGGCTATTCTTCCGGAGACTACAGCAGCGGCGACCCACGGTAATGACGTCTGTAACCTAGTCAGCCAATGCACATAGCGAGAGCGAGAGAAGAGGCGGGGCCAGGGATAGGAAATGAAGAAGGGGTGGTATCTGTCATGCGGAGAAATACGTCACGGTGATTGACAGCTTTAGGTCCCATTGGCGAAAGAGGTGGGAGTTGATTTCTGGAATGTTCTAGGCAAGGTTGTATGATTAATAGTACACAAGTACAGGTAAAGTGTGGTACTGTGTTGGCTATAGAAAACGGAGGAGTTTTGTAGAGTAAAAATGAGAACTTTATTGGCTGAGTGGCTCACTATACTAAAGCAATGACTCTCAGCTCCAGTGCCTGGGGCGAACTAACTGATAAGGTATTAATGATGGCTTTTAATTAAGCTACAATAAAGTCATTGATTACCCACCTGTGATCTAATTATACTGACTACCTGTACTGTTGCTGTACCCACTGATCTAGAGAATTAAATAAAATTAAAAGTGTGGTAACATTGTGTTGTGTTTATACTAAAACACTACAGAATGCAAGTTTCATACGATGGGGCTATACGGTTGAAGCACAAAACAAATGCACAGCCACTGGGGCAAGCTAACTGCTTGCAGAGAAGGCTATCTCACTCTTTTAGTAACCAAGGGGTTTAACCCCCAGTCATATTTTGATTACATCCAGTGGGGGACACCAATCATGGTGGGGGAGGGAGTAAGCTTTTTTCCACCATTAGGCAGGACACTGACACATTTGACAAGATGAAGAAACAAACTCCTCCCATTCTGCTGCACTATTGTAACCTGAGGGTCTGCCTACTAATTTTCTTTTACCCTGAAAGGAGCAGTGAAACGTATTTTTTTTAATGAAAACCTATCTGATATAGCGCTTTTCCTGCTGAGTAAAACAAGGGAACTCCCACTGCTGCCAGTTGTTTTTTCAAAATTTCTAATAGTGGAAATAACCAGGAAGTGAATTACAGGTCATTTACTTAGTGACATTTCTGACAGCGTGGTTTAGCAGTTTCTATCACATTCTATGGTTTCTTTCCTATAAAATAGAATGCAACAGTATAACTAATTGGACTTTGACCACCAGAGGGCACTGTTAATGTAAAACAGTTGGAGTTGTTTTACATTAACAGTTCCCTCTAGTGGTCACATTCCAATTAGTTATTCTGTGATAGAAACTGCTGAGCCATGCTGTAGTAACTCTGGAAATATGCTTCTCTCAGCATATATTTTACTTAACAGGAAAAGCCCTATGATATATATTTTTTCATTACAAAAAGTTTACTGCTCCTTTAAGGAGCAATGGGAGTTCCTCTCTTTTGGAGCAGTATCTTCAGTTATTTTATTTATTTTTCATTCTTTTTTTAAAAAAGAGAGAGTATAATTGATTACACTGTAGGTCTGACAGGAGTTATTTTGGAAACTCAGGGTATTCATATTCAAATGAATGAAATAGGGTTGGTTGAGGTTCTCATATCTCTTATGCTTTTCAGGCACACTGTGTGGATGATCCTATAGACCAGTGGTTCTCAAGTTTTTTTATTTTTTGTTCAGGACACCCCTAACATACAAACTCAATTTTTTTTACGGGACATGCTTCAATTTCTATGTGTCATTAGTCTAGCACAGTGATGGCTAACCTGTGGCACGTGTGCCACCACTGGCATGCAGATGCCTGTATGGTGACACGCAGCCATGTCATTAATCATAGCTGCTGTCTCGCTTATATTGCGGCTAGAAATTAATTTACGAATTGGGAGGAGAGAGCAGGAAGAGTGTGCGCATGAGTATGTCCTCATCCTTGTGTTGCTACGTCTCTGCGTCTCTCCGTCAGACTGGATCTGTCAAATTGAAGAGCGGAAGAAGTGGAAGCGGAGCACCAGTTCAAGTGTGCAACATTTTCTGCTCCAGACAAGTGCCAAGTAAGTATGATGTTTCTCAGGCTACGCCAGGCTTGCTCATTGTTCCACTCGTTTAACTCTTACAGGGCAGTGAGGGCACTTCTATATTAATGATCATATACCACAGCATAACCTTCACCAGGGCAAGTTTACCATCTTGCTAGTGGGGGCTCAGCACTTCCAAGATAAGGGATCAGCAACACGCATCTATTTGCTGCATTGTCAGCAGCTCTCAGCACCCTGACAGCTCTAGGGCTTTTACTAGTTTTTTTTGTTTGTTTCTGAAGCTAGTGGGTGATTGGAATGCTGACTGCTTGGGGCACTCAACCACTTTCAACAAAAACTGGAAAAAATATACAGTGAATGGCTACCAGTGGACAGTAGAACAAATTTGGGGAAGTAGGCAATATATAATGGTTCTCTGGTTACCGGTGGGATAAGGTTGGGTGTTAGATGTGTGGTTCTGTGACCACCAGCATGCCAAGAGAAAAACACTGGGATGTCAGACTGTGTCTATGAGATTCTGTGGCTACCACTGAACAGTGGCACAGAGCTGGAGTCTCTGGCAGTGTATGTTTTATTATGTGGCTACCACTGGAAAGTGAAATGAGTCTGAGGTGTAAGACAGTAATGTGTATTCCTGTGACTTCCAGAGGACCATGGAACAAAGCTGGGAAAGCAGGCAGAGTATATGTATTTCTGTGGCATCTACCTGACAGTGCAACGAGGCTGGAGTGTCATACAGGGTATGATTCTGTGGACAGTGGACCAAGGCTGGGGTATCAGACAGCTTATGCGTGATACTGTGGTTGCCCGTGGACAGTAGAAGGAGGCTGGTAAAGCAGACACTTAATGTGTAGTTTTGTGACAATGGAACAAGCCTGAGATGTTAAACAGTGTATATGTGTTTCTGTGGCTACTAGTGGACAATATAATAATGCTATTATTGTTATTATATTTTAATATGAAGGATGGATTCAAACTATAGTATGCTAAGACAGATGTGAGTTAAGCAGTGGTGTGCACGTGGTACCTAGTATGCAGAAAATGTCCTTTTTCCTGTTATTGCTGCTTGGCTTGCCTGAGCACAATATCTATCTATCTATATCTATCTATCTATCTATAGAAACCTGAATAAAGATGATGATTCCAGGTCCTGAGAGTATATCCCTGTCTATCTGTCTTTCGGCCACATTCAAAAAGTCTGTGGTAAAATTGCTAGTTCTGTATTTTGCTCTTCTCTGTCCGTACTTCTCCTCTCTGCTTCCTTTCTGGAGGTGGCCTCTTTAAGTATTTGCTACATTTTACCTCATTTTAGTAAGTATTCATTATAGGCCAGAGGCCGGCTGGTTCTCCACTTTCAGATGGCTCAGGGTCTTTTCAGCCTTCTGCTCCTCCATGAGCAATGGATGATTCGTCCAGCTCTGCTGCATTGTGTCCCTTCAGGGTTTGCCAGTGTGGATTAAGTCCTACAATGTGATGTTGGTGTCCTAGATAAACTGCTAAGAAGAGACCAGGAGTGCAGTTGCAAGGTCATAACATCAGTTGATACTTGTTTAGATGTAAGTCAGCCATCAGCAGCTAGATCCCAGGAATCAGCAACTTGATCAGATGGTGATAGGTCCCGTGGTCAGTCTGTGGGGTTTTGTGGCCATGGCTTGGCCTCTCGGTTAAATCTAAGGATTTCCCTGTCTTGCTTTAAAAACCAGAACTCTTCCTGTTTTTGTGTACACGATAGTGATTCCGTGGAAGTTTCCCTTGCAATATGTATTTCCTACATTCTCACTAATTACCATGGTATAGTGTGGGCTCAGGTGATTGCTATCATACCATTCTGGGCCCTACGGGCCTGTTTTTTTTCTCACACTTTTTCAGATTCCTCTTCTTTAGTCAGGGTCCTCAGTGTCTCTCAGAGGAGGAAATGATGGTTTAGACCGCTTGGCTCTTGATATGAAAGTCCTGAGGGAGAAGGGTTTATCTTATATTGTCTTTGCCTCTATGATGCTGGCTCACAAGCCAGTGTCCTCCAAGGAATGCTATAGAGTATAGTCCTTGTTCTTCAAGTGGTGGGAAGACCAGGCTTTGCAGCTGCATCCTTTTAGTCTTCCATATTTCTTAGCCTTTCTTCAGCATGATCTTCAGAAAGGGCTTAAACTTAGTTCTATTAAGGTCCAGATTTGTACTCTGTGTCTCTTCAGAGGCTTATTGCTTTATTACTGGATGTGCATCATTTGCGCTGGTATGGCTCATGCCTACAGAGTCTTTCGCAATCCCATTTCTCTGGGAGACTTAAACTTGGTTTTGGGAGTGTCTCAGAAGGTTTCTTTTTGTGACTCCATCTTTCTCTTCGGTCCTTGACTTTTAAGACCACTTTCCTACTTGCTTTTGTGTCTGTTAGAATCCTATGAGAAATGTATGGATAAAACTCTTAATAAAGTTATTGACTGGAATTTATTCCAGGCCTAATTCCTCCTGTTAAATTAAGTCGTCCTAAAGTTTAAGTCCTCCCGTTACATTTCTATAATGTTAGTTCTATCTTAAAAGTAAATACAATTATAAAATGTGTACAGCATGTTCACAACTTTATTCTATGACACATAAATTCAAAAATAAAAACATGAATTTCATGATTAGTACCTTTCAACATACAGCATTATTTTCTTGTGTCATTGCCACAGGTGCTTTCCCCTGTCTGGTAAGGGGTTCCCCAGAGTGTCTCATTTATCTTGGGGCCTAATTAAGGTTTGCTTTGCTGACACTGCAGCTGTGAGGATATATAGTAACATTTAAATTGGGCTTCAAAGAGGAACTACACATATCCTAGTTAATATTCTACAGTAGTAACAAACTAGGTTTTATGAGCATTAGTTAAAGCAACATTAATTTATCAAATGCAATCACCCATAATGTTTAATTTGGGAAGTCCTAGTTTGGTGACAAGGATTAATAAAAATGTATTTAACCCCTTAGAGACTAAGGCCTTGATTCAATTGTCCCTGGTGCAAAAAAAAAAAAATAACAGCCAACGGTAGTTTTTCAAGCACAGTAAGCCATTCAATTACCTGTGCTGTGACAAAACTACCTCATGAAAAAAGCACGTCGGGCACTCAATTTTGCACCAATTGGAAGCAATTAAAAAGAGTCTGAATTACCCATTCAATTAATTGCATTAGGCGTCAAGGGACACACTTTATCACCCAAAATCTTGACCTACTCTTTTTTGGCGCAGAGTCCCCTAATGCATGTTTTAACCTGTTGATGCAAGAATAGAATAGGGGAAAAACCTGGAAAAAACCTAAGTGACCAGTGGATGTATTGATATGGGGCCCTAAGCCCCATATCAATACATGCTAAGTACTTGAAAAATGTGTGAAATGGTAGAAAAATTAACCCTATGTGTGCCAGTGGGTATGCAACGCTTTGCAGAGCGTTGCATACCCCAGTGGACTCACAGGGTTAATACAAATAAAACTGTCTCCATCCCCTGAAAATAAACACTTACCTGTAAGTCTGATGTCCAGTGGGGTCTTCAGTACCTTGGTCATCCAGTGTAAGTTGTCTTCTTCATTTTCCTATCTTTCTTGTTCCTTTCCTGTCTTCTTATCGTCACATCATCTGTCTTCCAATCAAAAAAGTATGATACAATCAATACAAAAGAAAAAATGTCCATAGAAACAATGCCTCCCAAAATGTAAACAATGTCCATATATACAATACCCCAGAAATGTAAAAGATGTCCACAGAAACAATGGCCCTAAAATGTAAAACATGCCCATTGAATAAATGCCCCCAAAAATGTAAACCATGTCTGTAGAATAAATGCCCCAAAAAATCTTGGTAAACTGTACGCTGCTGGAGGCAGCAAAAGAGGAACAGCAAAACCCTCCACCCCAGTTACCTTCTGGCCATTGCCCAAGCCATTCTGAGGAAAATTTGAACAGAAACTGGCTTTTATATGGCCAGACTCTGTTCAAAGTGGTTCCCAGGCTACCACTGGCTAGAATGTGGGGATATCCATATCCCTACCAATCAGCTTTTAGCAGGAGGGATGACAAAACCCTTTAGAAGCTGATTGACTGAGAGGTGAGAATTGTTTCTATGGATATTTTTTATTTATATTGATTGTAGCATACTTTTTTGACAGATTGGAAGACGGAAGATGTGAAGATAAGAAGACAGGAGAGGAACACGCAAGATAGAAGATTAGAGCAGATGACTTTCGCTGGATGACAGGTAAGTGTTATACAGGTATGGGTGTTAGGATAGTGTTAGGACTAGTATTGTTTAACTTTCATGTTTTTCATGTTAAGGAAAGTGCATGGTTAGTGTTTGGGAGGGTGACTGTGTTTGAGCTCATGCTCAGTGCTTGACAGTGTATCAAGCGTTAGCCATTTTCTTTTGATGTTCCCATTTCTCACTCTATTTAGTGTGAGTTTTGGGAACAAAAACACACTTCAGATGTTGGGCTAAAAGTCAGGTTCTTTGGCCGAACGTTTATTGTGGTTTCTGTTGGTAGGGGTATTGAATAGCAATGACGACACAGTGTGTGTGCCGATCGGGATACATTTTTGCCCTACCGACAGTTTTAACAGGGCATATTGAATACAGGCCTAGGGTTTTTTGCACCATAGAACAAGAGCAGTTTTGGCCTTCTTTTTTATCCCTTTGTTTAACCATATTTTCCCTCTAACTGATTTAGTCACCCCACACAAATGATATACTGTTTTTTTAAGGATAAGTAGGGCTTTCTTTTGATGCTACATTTATATGGATAACTCCCCATAAATTAATCATGTAAAAAAGTGGAACATTTTGCCAAAAAAAACTCAGAATTTGTATAGGTTTTCCTGTGATAGTTTGTGCTTGTTTGGTTGATTTTTAATAACAGGGATTGAATCAAAGTCGTTAACAGTTGTTCGTACCTCCCAAGTGTCACTTTTTTTTAGGGGGTATACCTATGTCCCTCTTTCCCACCTTGGTGTCCCTCTTTTAGGAGATCAGACTATGTGGTGTGTGTATAAATGTATCACATTGTTTCACATTAATAAAACTCACATTCATGTTTGTTTAAACTTCAGTGTAGGTATTTATAGATTTGTGGGGTCAAAGTGTTGTTTTTTGTTTGTCTGTTTTTCTTTTAATCCTCCCCCAGTCCTGCTCCCAATACCTCAAAAGTACCTCATTTTTTGCCATTTGAGGCACTGGGATCTCTGTTTTCTGCTTCTGTCTTCCTCACTGTCACAGTGAGGAAGAGAGGCAGAGAACACTGACAAAGGCAATGTATATTTACATTGCCTTTATCATGTGGCTTCCCAGACACATGTGATTGCCATAGCAGGGAAAGGCTGAAACTGACTGCTTTGATACTGAGGTTCACTGCGATCATTTTGCCAAGACTGTCACCTGTCCTTAACCCATTAAGGACCCATGACGGGCCAGGACTTTCATAGGTAAACTTGCTTTAAGGACCCATGACAGTCCTGGTTGTCATTGATTTCGGGGATACCTGCGCTGATTCCATTTTGTGGGGGGGAAAAAAGCAGTGGTTCTTAACTGCCGGCCGCAAGGGGTTAACCCTTTAAGGACTGGGAAAATCTGAGGTCGTTTTCCCTTAAGGACCAGAGCAATTCTGACCTTTTTGACTATGTCTTTGTTCAACAGTGTTTTCCCTCTTAGGCTTTTATTCCACCCCCATAAATTATATACTGTTTTTTTAAGCACAAATATGGCTTTCATTTGATACCCCACTTATATGGATAACCCACCATTTACTTTATTAAAATTAAAAAAGGTAAAAGAAAGGTAAAAAAAACACCATTTTTGTTTTTTCTCTTGGGATCAATTGGGCACAAAGGGTTAAATTTTTATGGAGATTGCATGAAAGGTATGACTGGTCAGTCATACCTACAAAATGCGCAGTTTAAAGTGGCCACTGTCCCCCCCGGGTGAAAATCCCCATGTCCCTTTTTCCCACCCTATTTTATCACTTTTTTATCCCTGACATTTGGCGGTGTGTATAAGTGTATTACATGGCTCAACAGCAATCACACTTCCAAAATTGTTTAATGAGATTTTATTTTTTTAAAATAAAATATTTTTTTGTTTAAAAAAAAAAAAAGTTACTTTTTTTTTTTTTTTTTTAAACACATCATTGCAGGTCAGAAATTGACCTGCATTTAGCCGGCCTCCAGCACCAGCAGTGAAGGGGTTAATACCCCCAACTGCTGTATTTTCATTTACCACTAGGTGTCTCCTCTCTACTTCTGTCTCCCTTACTTTGATAGCAAGGGAGACAGAGGCAGAGGAGACACGCAGAGACAGCATGCTTTCTGTACTGCCTCTGTCTCTCAGAATTCCGGTACATGTGATCGCTGCTACGGCGATCACATGAACCGGCACAAGCAAGAAGGGCTGAGACTGAACGCCGCTGTCTCGGAGCACTCAGTCTCAGCCTGGAATTAATGAAAGCAGCGTGCAAGAAGGCACGCTGCTATCATTTAAGCCATGACGGTCATGGACCGTCATGGTCCTTAAGGCGATAACAACCCATGACGGTCCAGGACCGTTATGGGTCCTTAAAGGGTTAAAGGACAGAAATGTGCAACAGTCCTGGTATGTCACTCATTGTTAAGTGGCTAAATTGGTAGCCTCAACAATATCTTTTTTCCTTAGGCAAGGAGCTATAGTTTCCAACTTTTTTTAACCCTTTGAGTGCCAGAGGGTTATGCAATGCATTGCGTACTCCTCTGGCACTCAAAGGGTTAAATCATGACAGTAACTTCTCCATTATTTTTTCAGAGACTCTGTTGTTTATTTTTCTCTGGGCTCTGCCAGATACGTCCTAACGCTTTGCCCATTTCTCTCCTAGCTCTGCAACTTTTTACATCTATTCCTTGCCTATTTTCCATCTCCACCCAACCAGTATATGTCGTCTAGCCTATATAATGGTAACTGTAACTATGGTAATGCCAGAATGAGAGGAACGTTAGGTCCTCTAATCTAAATGCCTTATGTTCAAAAGAAAAGAACATGAATTCTACAGCAAACTATCTGCACCATAGAAGTGAACTAAGCGTTCCCCAAATTCCCTTTAATTTAAATTGGGCTTTTAAACCCTTGAATGCTAGGGATGTTTCCATTGCAGTATGAAGAAAATGCATTGGAGACCACTAGCATTCAAGGATTTAAAAGCCGAATTTAAATCACTGCCATTTTTTATTTCTTCCCATTGTGCAGATGGTTTTCCACAGAATTCCTTGCACTTCTGAACATGAGGCCCTGCGTTACATTTTAGCTGTTTGCCTCTATTATTACAATAAACTATAAAAATGTGTGCAAAATGCACAACCAGAGAGTTCCTGTGGTGGGATAAAGAAAACAGAAAAGGAAAAAACAAAAAGTCCCGATAGTCCCACAGTCCAATATTAATAATAGACCTCCTACCATTCTAATGTTAGTAGTCCATGATTTATGTGGTTAGATGGAATCAATAATGAGGATGACCCACTCCATATTCCACTTAGCCGTCCACTGTTCGTGATGTCCATAAATTAACCCTTGACAAAGCCGTCAGTGTTCCGGCAATACTCGTGGGGAATGGTCTAATCGTTTGAAACTTCTCAGGCAAACATATCTCAAGGGTGCTGTGCCTGAGGCTGGATGTGGTCAGAAAGGACAGGAGCACCCATAAACCGACTGATTTGAAGAAATGAGGCAGACAACAAAAGTAATGGTAATACCTGGCGAGAGGTATCCAAATTAGATCTACGGTCTGTTGGTGAGCCTACCTAGCGATCAATCGTATAGAGCCTTAACCCCTTAAGGACCGGGAAAATCAGAGGTGGATTTGACTTAAGGACCGGAGCAATTCTGACCTTTTTGACTATGTCTTTGTTCAACAGTGTTTTCCCTCTTAGGCTTTTATTCCACCCCCATAAATTATATACTGTTTTTTTACAAACAAATAGGGCTTTCATTTGATACCCCACTTATATGGATAACCCACCATTTACTTTATTAAAATTAAAGAAAAAGGTAAAAAAAATGTAAAAAAAACCATCATTTTTGTTTTTTCTCTTGGGATCAATTGGGCGCAAAGGGTTAAATATTTATGGAGATTGCATGAAAGGTATGACCACTCAGTCATACCTACAAAATGCCCAGTTTAAAGTGGCCACTGTCCCCCCTGGGTGAAAATCCCCATATCCCTTTTTCCCACCCTATTTTCCCACTTTTTTGTTAATTACATTTGGCGGTGTGTGTAAGTGTATTACATGACTCCACAACAGTCACACTTCCAATTTTGTTTCTTGAGATGTTTTTTTTTTTTTTTTTAATAAAATATTTTATTTGTAAAAAGAAAATGTGTGTTGTTTTTATTTAAAAAAAAAAAAAAAAGTGTATTTAGCAGGTCAGAAATTGACCTGCATTTAGCCATCCTCTTGTACCAGCAGTGAAGGGGTTAACACCCCCAGCTGCTGTATTTTTTATTTCCACTAGGTGTCTCCTCTCTGCTTTTGTGTCCCTTACTTTGATGTAAGGGACGCATTAGCAGAGAGGAGACACTAGAGGCAGTGAGTAGCACTGCCTCATTCACAGACTTAGAATGCCGGTACATGTGATCGCTGACTCAGCGATCACATGACCCGGCACTACCGACAGAGGCTGAGACTGAACGGTCCGGTGCTGGACCGTTCAGTCTCAGCCTGGATTGAATGGTAGCAGCTTGCACGGCGGCACGCTGCTACCATTTAACTCTTGACGTACCAGGACCGTCACTGGTCCTTCAAGCAAATTTACCCTTGACGGTCCTGGCACGTCAAGGGTCGTTAAGGGGTTAAGACTTGGTGATTTGGAGGAGGGGATATGTTATCTGATTGTTGATAAGTGCAAATATGTTTTTAATCTTGTAAGTGCAATTCTTTTAAGTTGGGAGGTCATATTAAAATAACACTTCTTTTAGATTTGTTCTTGTTTGCTTGCATCCCTTCTTTCTATATTGCAATAAACATACATGATTACTTTATTTTGTTCTATCAAGATTGAAATAGAAAATCATCATTATTTACTTAATTTATTCTGCAACTAGTGACAATGGTTTTTATTATTTATTACATTTCTCTTTTGTTTATATTTCCGAAAAACCAAATATTGACATTACCACCTCTTGCTAGAGCAGTGGTTCTCGGTCTTTCTTTTCTCAAGACGCCCCAACACATAATCTGGAAATTTTGGTGTACCCCTACCATTTTTTATGTAATATTTGTAGTATATATTGATCTCTCTCTCTCTCTCTATATATATATATATATATATATATATATAGATATAGATATAGATATATGACAAAATCTGCGTCTCTGCTCACACACACACACACACACACACACACACACACACACACACACACATCTAGGGGCCTCAGTAAGGCAATACTGCCTGTCCTGGGCATAGACAGGGGCTTTATTTTCTGCCTACTCCTATGAAAATCTCTGCAAGGAGTTGTCCTGCCCTCAACATCCACTGGTAAAACAAAAAAAACATGGAGAGCCAATTTCATTTTTTTATTTACATTTTTTTTGCATGGGAGCCAGTTAGATTACAGCTAAGCCTGATACTATGCAAAACAATGGTAGAGCATACAGAAAATATTTTCATTAAAAAAGCCACAAAGATCTTGTAAAACATAATTTCGGAGAAATAATTTTGCTAATTTGCATATGTGCTTCAAATACAGAAGTTGGATTTACTGGCTATATTACAATCAGATATTGTAATGTGATTTTGTTTTCCCGTTATCATTTCCGTTTGTGCCTTGTCAATAGCCTGTTGCATATCTGCAGATGGATCATGTTTCATTTTACAATAATGTTTTTCATTATTTAGTTGTCTTCCTGCATTGAAAGTCATATTTCTCAGCAGAACGGCACCTTTTTATCTGCACTGTGGATACTCTAAAGACATCTGTTAAGTGTAACATGCATTGTGCAATCAGTACACAGTCTCATAACCCTTTGAGTGTCGGAGGGATGTGCAGCACAAACAGAGCAATCTGTTGTTCATATCAGGTTCTTTCCTTTGCTTCTTGCAAGTGGCCGTTGTTGATGTACCTGAAACATGTATTTAAAGGAACAGTACACTTTTTCAATGAGAAAATATATATTATAGTGATTTTCCTACTGAGTAAAACAAGGTTGCCTCTTCGGATATTTTAATATAAAATATATTACTGCTCAAGCTAGGTTTGTTTTGTTTTTGTTTTTTTGTTTTTTTTTTACATTGACCTTTAATGACCACTGAGGTGTGCACCTTTTGATCCTTAAAGGACTCAAATGCAATTTTCTATTATGCCACCAAACATTGTGGTGTTTCTGTCATTTACTAAGGAAAGTCACAGTCTGTGACTCAAACTCTTCCACAGAGTACATTATAAGAAACTGGCCTTTTGGGCAATGATTCTGAAGAAAAAGCACAGTAAAATATACATATATTAAGGCTGATGTACTAAGAACAACTAGGGTTATTCTGGAACAAACCAAGTTCGCCATAGGGGGCATACAGAAACCCCAAAATTCCCATTCATCAAAGAGATGTGTTGGATAGCTCTCTAACAGTTAATAAGGCTAATTTAAATCAATGAGATATGTAATTTGTCCCCTATTGATTTGCTCATGGACTGTTCCTCTTTTTCTCCTGCACATATTGTTCACAATCATTGCAGTAATAGTCAACCTCCTCTTTTACTTTACATAACTTCCCCTTTTTTCACCTGAATGCTCCTGACAGGGAGCTCACTGAGTTCCAGTTTCCAGAGAGCTCTCTGGCAGGAACTTTGAAAGCAGAGATAATCTTACAATGTTGCAGAAAAGACTACTTTTACTATAGCACACAAACTGCACAGTGCTGCAGGGATACTGGAGCACTGTATCACTGTCCCTGCTTTCACAGTTCCTGACAGAAAGCTCCCTGGAAATAGAAATTCAGTGAGTTCACTGTCAATAACAAAAAGTCTACAAATGAAGATGAATGAATAAATACATAAATAAATAAATAAATAAAAAGTATAGGCGATTTAACTTACCATATTATGCTCTTAGAGAATATGTGAAGACGTAGGTTGACTGTCACAGTAACTCTCCTCTCTGTAGGTTACTTGTTCCTGTTTTGTTAGCAGAATCATTCTGTTGCTTTCTTAGTTTAGGGCTCTCTGAAGACAGTCAAAATAAATTAAAACCAATGGAACCCCCCCCCCCCCCAGAAATTATGTTTTTTAGTTATAACCTATTCGGACCCTAGGTAAAAAGAAAATTGGAGTGATTCTGGGGCAAACCAACTGTACAATGGGGAACAGATACATATTCCCATAGTTTTCAATGAGGTGTTTAACCCCTTGAGTGCTAGAGAGGCTGCTAATTAATGCATTGCTTCACAATGTGCTGGAGGCCTCTCAAGCATTCTAGGGGTTGAAAGTCATATTTAACCTTTTGAGTACCAGTGGGGTATGTAACGCACTGCAAAACAATGCATTAACTGGAGACCTATCTAGCACTCAAGGGGTTGAAATTTATGGAACTTTTTTATTTGTCAGTTATGGTATAATTAGTTTGTCCCAGAATTACTCCAGTGTTCATTTGTAAATAAAGCCCTAATTCTAAATTGAACAGTTAAAATGGCTGCACTGTGGTTTGTATACCAGCCTGACATATGGGAATCAGCCTAGTTTGCTGTGAACCCAAGCTTTAGGAAATGTTTTCACTGACCTCTATCCTTCACAGACTGATAATTTTGGATACTAGAAATACAGTACTTATTAGCACCTCTTTGCCTATCACATTTATCCTTTTAAAAAACATGTTAAGTGGAACTTCCTACTGGTACCTCAGCGTGTCCCTGCCTTTTCAACATCCTTTTTCCCCTTTGAAGAGTAGAGCCCCTTAATACTTTTCCTGGGATTCTGGGGATCGGGGGGAGTGAGAAGAATGATATTTAAAGGGTTATTCCATTAAGTGTTAGATAAGTGTAGATAAATCTGTGCTTCATGAAGGAGGCACCTTCATGGAGAAAAACGTGAGCTAATCTGTAAGGGAATGTTGGTGTGTTTTGCAGTTTGATCTTATGTTTAATAAATTTTCTTTGTTGTTATTTTATACCCCCTGGTGCCCACATATTTATTCCAATGTTGCACACACAAGTCGCTATGCCCACACTGGAAACAAAGACCTTAAAGGGATAGTAATACTTAAGATGTAAACAAATATATGTTGCAGGGTTTATGTCCCTGAATAAAACAAGGGTATTCCCACCACTGAGAGATACTTTATTAAAAAATTATAACAGCTCAAACTTGAATTTTTTTAGGTGCAATATCACAGTGGCCTGAAAATGTACAGTGGCGCTGTTGTTACACCATCCTATGGAGATTTATGGTCTATGGACCAGAGCAGTCCATAGGATGGTGTAGCAACAGCGTCACTGTAAATTTTCAGGCCACTGTGATATTGCACCTAAAAAAATCAAGTTTGAGCTGCTATAATTTTTTAATAAAATATCTCTGAGCAGTTGGAGTACCCTTGTTTTACTCAGGGGGATAAAACCTACAACATATTTTTTTTACATATTAAGTATTACTATCCCTTTAAAGCAGTGAGCCAAAGGAGCAAATCACCCAATGGAGGCAGCACCCAAAGATATTTCCCCCAAGATGAGCTAAGCTGTGGTACTCAAATTATTTGTTTTGCTAGAGGGGAGTTGTCACACATGTTTGAATTTCATTATTATTTTAGTTCCCTTCACTTCTAATATGAGTTTATTTAATTAATCCACATCTATATTGTAATCCTTCCTCACTTTCCCCCTCAGCCTAAACACTCTCCAGCCTTCGCTCTCATCACTCATACACTTTCTGACAATGTCCTTTTGTTTTAGCATTTCCAGTTTTCTTTCTTCTTTGCATTTTTACCTTGTTCATCATGTCCCATTTCAATCTAGAAGAGTATTTTCTGTATAGAAGTTCATGTCCATCCATTCGCAAAGTGGCCTGTGATTGATAATGGATGTTGTGTAATCAGACATGTCAGTTTCCAGCCACTCAAATGAAGGCCTCAGGCTGGGGAGAAGGACATGTTCTCATTTCTGTCAAATGAGAGGATGCCAAAGACCTGTGTGGTTTAATGTTTACATTATTGTCAAAATTATCCACATTTCTTCCTCCCATGTGAGATTTCTCACATCGCTAACAAGATTTATACTGACTTTTCATTTCTAGAGCTCTCCCATAGAAACACAAGCTTATCAAAGGTTAATTTGGAGAATTTGTATATGTCCCCCGTAGTGCAGGCTATATTTTTATTGTGTGCTGAAATTTATAGTGGATTGTTTGCTATTTTTTACATGGAGATTGATTTTATTTGTTTGTAAACTGAGATTAAAGGGATAGTAATGTTCCACAATAAAAGCAGCTCCAATTAATCTTCATAGTATTATTATTATTTCAATGCTGTCAGTTGTGTTGTGTAGTTCAAGAGTAATTGAATGATAAAGTATCCCCCTCCCACCCCTTTTACTGATGTAACCCTGCTCGCCTCAGATCAGCAAGACTGTCTGGATGGATCACAGAGAGGTACAATCTTCAGTGAGCAGAAGGAAAAACCTGTCAAGGGGGGCAGGGTTTTCCTTATGCTCGCAGTAAGAAGATTGTCCTTTGCTGTGATCTGTCTGGTCCCAGGACCAGATTCCACATCTGAGGGGAGGCGGCTTACACTAGGTAAAGGGGCGGGAGGGGGATACTTTATCATCCAATTGCTCTTGAACTACAACTCTTGACAGTATTGAAATAACACTCTCCATGGCCCAAATACAAAGAAGATTAATTGGAGCTGCTGTTTTTGTGAAACATTGCTATCCCTTTAACTTGTATTTTATTAATAAACAAAAGTGTCCCTTTATGAACCCAAGGAAATAAATATGAACAGAGAGTAAATGCTGGGTATTCCCTGATAAAGTAGGCAGACTGGCCCGGGATATGCATTGATAACTAACACACTAACTCTCTTCCCCTTGCTTGTATTTTTAAATATATAATTGTTTTTATTGCTTCCTTCCATCCCTTTCCTTGATATTAGAACCTTCTGCATTGAAGGGGCTGAACAAGTCTTTGAAATGGCAGGGGCTAGGTTTCCATAGCAACCCAGAGGGCATTCACTTACGCACATGTCTCTGTGTGAGCAGAATAAAAGTTGTAATCAGTGCTTAGCCCAGTCAATGCATAGGGCATTTTTATACAGCTCAAACAGAAGCCAATAAGATTGAATGAACGAACCCCCATCAAATTGTTTTGTCAACTGAGCACCTGCTGTGTGACAAACCAAGTCACCTCTTAACTGCAGGGAGGTCAGTAAAAATAATTATATACTAGTTTACATGGTAGTTTTAAAGGAATAGTAATGTTTCAAAATAAAAGCAGCTCCAATTAACCTTCATAGTATTTGATCCATGGAGAGTGTCATTTCAATACTGTTAGAGTTGTAGTTCGAGAGTAATTGAATGATAAAGTATCCCCTCCCACCCCTTTTACTGATGTAACACTGCTCACCTCAGAACAGAAAGGTGGTGTCCAGATAGCTTGCAGACAGGGACAATCTTCAATTAGCATAAGGGAAAAACCTGTCAAGGGGGTCATGGTTTTCATTGTTCTCACAGTAAGTAGATTGTCTCTTGGTGTGAGCTGTCTGGTTTTAAGACCAGATTCCACATCTGAGTGGAGGTGGCTTACACTAGGTAAAAGGGACGGGAGAGGGATACTTTATAATTCAATTACTCCTTTACCACAAGTCTGACAGTACTGAAATAACACTATCCATGGTCCAAATACTATGAAGAGTGATTGGAGCTGCTTTTATTTGAAACATTATTATCCCTTTAAACACACAGTTTTCAGTACCTTCAAAAACACATGAAACTCATTCTATCCTATGCGGTTGTTCAAATGATCGTCAATGGGAGCACACTGCGCAGGCCATCTCAGTTTGCCAAAGGTTTTGCACGATGATGCATAAGCGCATTGTTAGAAGTGTGCAATGGATTTCAATGATGCTCATTAACATTGTGTGTTTTCATATTTTCCTTATGTAGGAGAAGCAGCATTGTGTTGTCACTTCCACCTCCGCCCTGAACACTACGCATAGAAAAAACCCAAAACAACATGTGTGTCAATAAATGCATTACAAGTGCATGTTGAGCACATGGCTGTCATGCTGCAAAAAAGGTACATTGCAAACTATATTTAGAATTAAAGAGTGTGAATGACATCCATCACACACTTTAATACAGCAGAAAGCAATTGAAAAGTATACATTTTGGCTATTATAACTTTGAGTGGGGCTTTTGTGTTTTGGAGACCACCTTCTCATTTAAGGGGTTAAAACCGTGATTTAAGTCAATGGAATTTTGTATTTGCTCCCTATGGTGAAGTTGGTTTGCCTCAGAATTGTTCCATGTTGCCTTTACACATGAAGCCCTTTTATGGCTATTAGACATTCCATCTAACTGATAAAACTGAAGATATCCTGAACAAGGGAAGGTGTCTTTACCACACATGGAGTAACCACCAGAACTGGATGAAGACCTCATAAAACCCTTGTGTCTGGCTGCCTTGGTAGTGAGAAAATGAAAGGAATGTGTCATGTCAGGCTCTGTGTATAACAATAGGAGTAGATGTTCTACCACACAAGATGATTTATTCTCCTTGGGGACCGCATTAAAAAACTCTTAGTCATGAACATGTTACATGTGAGTGACTGATGAATGTCAGATAAAGAAAACAACTGTGAACCAGGGTTAAAAATCTGGGTTTAGAACATTTCTCTTTGACCTTTTTATACTTGTTTGGTGTCATTTCCAAAAAGTGTTACAACACATTGTACATTTTGTTGATATTTAACACCAGATTCTGTTCGTAAGGTCATTTCTTGCTATTTTTGAACAAATGGCACACACAGAGCCATATACAGAAAGAAAGAGGGACCAACTTCATCATAGGGGGACATAAAAATTCAACAGCATTTTATTAAATTAAAGGGATAGTAATACCTAAAATGTAAAAAAAAATATGTTGTAGGGTTTATCCCCCTGAGTAAAACAAGAGTACTCCCACTGCTGAAAGATGTTTCATTCAAAAGTTATTAATTTTCAAAGTTTATTTTTTTAGGTGCAATATCACAGTGGCCTGAAATTGTACAGTGGCGCTGTTGCTACACAATCCTATGGACAGCTCTGGTCTCAGGACCATAAATCTCCATAGGATGGTGTAGCAACAGCGCCACTGTAAAATTTCAGGCCACTGTGATATTGCACCTAAAAAATTCAACTTTGAAAATTAATAACTTTTGAATGAAACATCTTTCAGCAGTGGGAGTACTCTTGTTTTACTCAGGGGGATAAACCCTACAACATATGTTTTTTTACATTTTAGGTATTACTATCCCTTTAAATGCCGATTTAAAAGCTGAACTTTCATGCTAATAAGATTGCCCCCAAATATATTACTAACCTAGCAATATGCAAAGTTATACTACCCTTAAGCTCAGTAAGTCATTGGTATTGCAGAAAAAACACATCTTCGGCAGGAACCAGAGGACAGCCAGTGCAGACATCTTAGTGGAAAGGTATCTCTGCTCTGTCTGTCCCGTTCACTGCCAGCACTGGTGAGTGACTTTCCTTGGTGCCTTAAGGCGCTGGAAGGGACTGGCCGCGCAGGAGCAAAGAGCTTCCCTTGTAAGATCTGTGCAGCACAATGCCCTCAGAAGATGCGTTTTTACTGCAGTCCCACTGACTTATTGAATTTTAGGATAGTATAACTTTGCATGTCGCTAGGTTAGTAATATATTCCGGGACAATGTTATTAGCAGGAAAGTTCCACTTTATCTCCTTCTCAATGTGTTGGAGACCTCTCTAGCATTGAAGAGGTGGAAAGACCCATTTAAATCAGTGGGAAGTTTCAATCCCATTCTATGGTGCAGTTGGTTTGCTCCAGAATTGCTCATCTCCTTTTGCATAGAATCCCAGACTTCAAATGTAAACCTTCAGAGAGAAAAAAGTGCATACCTCACAAGTGTCCCTCCTTGAGCCCCAGATCCCCCTGTCCCTCTTTTCCTATCCTGGTGTCCCTCTTTATAACAGATCAGACTGTGTGGTGTGTATATGTGAATCACATTGCTCCGCAGCAATAAAAACTTCAGTATATGTGTTTATGAATTTGTCTGTGTAAATAAAATACATTGGTCTTGCTCTAAATCATTTATTCAGTTACAGAAATATATGTCACTAGGTTTTGAAATAACCTAAAATTTCTCGGTAATGTCCCACCCACCAACCACGCCCCCAGCAACACTCCCTAAAACACAAGTGTTCCTTTTGGGACATTTGAAGTGTTGGGAGGTATGAATGTGTCACAGACATTCATGAATATGCAACAATAAAACAATGAATAAAGAATGTTTATTAGTGGCTGATGCTTGTTTGTTTCTATGGATTTCATATATGTGTGGCTCTGCACATCTCCTGTACAGGTGCCATTTGAGGGAGTCTATGAATCCACAAGCCCATTTCCACTGGTGTTAGCTCCCAGCACCAGTATGATTGCTGTAGTGTATACACTTCTCTGTCATTAATCCTTGCAGTGCCAGAGTGGAGCCCGACACCCCTCTGGCCCTGGAAGACTTAAGACTGCAGTGCCAGCAAGCACCTTATACCTTCCCTGTAGCATGCTTGGTGAAATCGAGCAAAGTTACAACATTTTTTTTCTGCTATGTGTGCCTATTAACCCAGAGAGGTAACCAACGCATTGTGTTGCATTGCGTTGGGCACCTTTCTGGCATTCAGAGGTTTATATTGCATTCCACTTGGTGTTAAGAAGAGAACATTTGACATACGGTAAGTAGCTTAGTAAATTTGTGTTAGGTGTAGGGGCTACAAAATCGATTCCAACTCCTGATTTTGGTGGAATCATACTCACGTATTCCCCCAATGTCTGGTTGCTATCCCCCCAGAGTCTGGTTGGCAGGCCCGGACTGGCCATTGGGCATACCAGGCATTTGCCAGGTGGGCCAGTTGGGGGTTTAAAAAAAAAAAAAACGAACGCCCGCCGCCGCCTCCCCCACCATGGGCTGCTCAAAATATAAAAATGTGCCGCTCAGCCTTAAATACCCGAGCCTATTTTTTGTCCCAGTCCGGGCCTGCTGTTTAGTATCCCCAGAATAGTTTACTGGTAAGGATAAACTCTGAAGGTATGGAACCTATGTAGTGGCAATAGACTATGATTCTTAAGTCTATTGTCTGTAACATTGATATCGATGAAAGAGGTTGTTTGACAGTATTTGGAGAGATTGTTTTAATTCAGACTTTTTAATGCACTATAATAAATCTAGACCTCAGTATGGACACGCTGGCAGAGAACAGACGATGAATACAACTGTTCCCATGTGAAATTCTGTAGTGTCATGGTAACAAGTTGTTTTTCCTTAGTCTGGACATAATAACAGGACATTTAGTGAAAGAAGTAACACATTAACCCATTTTATACAAAAGAATACTTAACAAATTGTGTAACAATGACTACTGGGCCCAGTGGCAGGGGAAACATAAATAATTAAACTCTACAAATGCTGCTGTTTTAAGGGCATTAAGGTGTTTAGTCGATAAGTTAAAGATGTGCAGTTCTGGAGCAAACTAACTGCATCAAAGGGGCAAAGTAAAATTTGGGAAATTCACATAGATCTAAATAGTGCTTTTAATCCATTGATTGCAAAGCAACATATTGGAGACCTCTTAAGCATTCAAGGGGTTAAAAGCCTCATTTAACTCAATGAGGATTTTCATTTCCTGCTATTGTGCTGTTGGTTTGATCCAGAATCGTACTTGTGATGAATAGGGATATCCTCAAAACCTGGCTGGAACTGAGATTCACTGCCCTAAGGTTTAACAATAAGATGTTCTTATGTGAGAAGACATATTATAACATGCACACCTAATCCCATATGGGACCCATGACAGTCCTGGACCGTCATGGGTTGTTATACCCTTAAAGGGATAGTAATACTTTAATATTACTAATCCCCATAGTGTAGCTCTTTAAAAAAATAATTCATTTCCCCCAGGTTCATCTCTCAAAGTCAGTACAACGCTGACTTCAGGGAAGGGGGAGGGAGGGGGGAACTTTGCTTACGGTTTTCTCTCAAACCATAGACGTTTGAGAGATGAACCTGGGAGCAATTGAATTATTTTTTAAGGAGCTACACTATGGGGATTAGTAATATTAAAGTATTACTATCCCTTTAAGGACCCATGATGGTCCTGGACTGTCATGGAATTCCGGGCTCCCCGCGTGGCTGCACGCTGTTCGGGGAGTCTGGAATCGACTCGCGGAAAAAAAAAAATGCTCCGTGGTCCTTAAGTGACCGCCGCGTGCGTGCGCGGCCGGTCTTTAAGGGGTTAATAAAAATAGAGAAAGAACTAAAGCACAATGTTATCAATATACACTGAATAAAGAGTTTCACCAATGGGATGTAGTTCTAAATCATAATGGATTCAGCCTAGCTAAAATCTAACTCTTATTAGACATAAACAATACACCCATAAAAAAGTAACTCCTGGCGAGTCCAAAATCTATATACTTATCACAAATGAATAAGTTCAAGTGATTAATCAGTTCATACAGTAATGTCCCAGATTTCCATCAAGATCACAGTTTATAATCGACTCTCCAGCCTTTCCCACCACCCCCTTATCTCTTCCGTGTCTCGTAATTTTCCTCCGATATGGTTTATGAAAGAGATGTATATGAAAACACTCCATCAGTAACGTTATATATTTTGTATTTTCCCAAACAAATATAATGAAAGGGTTAACTACCCATAGTGTTCTGGCGCATTTTGCTAAGTATCACAATAACGATCCATCAGGTTTAAAATTCACTATAATTGATCAGGTATCTACACATTGGAGGGGAGGTAATATAACCAACTTGGTTTCTACAAAAGAAAAAGAGTGGATATATAAATTAAAACTTTAACCCCTCGGGGTCTCAACATTAATATTGATTTGAACTGTTTTTTAAGAGAATATATTATTATAACTTTTACAAACTGAAGTTTAATATTTAAGGGGTTAGTATTTATAAGAAATTTAATTTTAATCCATATTGGTATATAAGATGTTTGATAATTTTGTGCACATTAAGTTGTGTGAACAATAAGAAATGTTTTTACAGTTAATTGGACCTAGAGGATATGACGTAACAGACATGCAGGATATGTATATAAGATCAAAAATAACTAGGACCTCTTGATTGCCCCTGAGGAAGTGCAGTAGACATGAAATGCGTTGGGCCTTGTGGAGGGTAGAGATAGGTGGTCTGTTAACGTTTTGGCTGTTACCCATTTCGCAATATGGAGCTCTGTATATTATATAGTGCACTGGCCAAGCGCTATATTTCGAACTGTTGCATGAGCACCGCCTTGTATGTGTGACTGCTGCCATATCTAAAGACCAAGAATTTTAGTGTATTTGTGTTTTATATGTTTGACTTATGGTGAATAAATTGGACTACTACGTGAATATGATCATTAGTTGGTATTTTATTAACAAAACTAGTTGAAGAGCCTGTTACATGGGCCACAGTGCCACTGCCACCCGGTTGTGGGGCAGTCATGCACAGTAGAGACTGCCCGCGCCGTCGATGATACAGCGGGCAGTCTCTTCTGCGCTTGACTGCAGCACGCGCAGCAGTGTCTACTGCGCATGACGCGGCGTTACACATGTTTTAGCAAATTATTATATAGGATAATCCTTGATCAAGTCAAACAAACAGAATTGAAATGAGAGCACGGATTAGAATTGGGTGTGAAAGTTTAACCTGATTTGAATTTCCCTTAATAACACTCTGTCCTGTTAACTCGGAGTAGCGGACACTTGAGGATTATACATCGCATAATAGAGGGTGGTCAATAGAGGAATAAGACTGTCACTTCGCTGGAGGATTTCATCTCTCTGTGTGAGTAGATATTTTCTCCTTATTACCCTTTTTGAGTTTGTGATCTAACTGTTAAATTATTCAGTTTCATCTGGAGGATCGTGGAAAATTGCTTTGTGGAACCTCCATCTATGAAACAAGAAAAGTCCAAAAGTATTGGAGAGGAGAGAGCCCCTTCCTGGACTGTGTGTTTCTGCGATAGACATATAGATTTTAACCAGTAAGTGGAGATATTTGCTTGGGAAAATACAGAATATATATCATTATTGATGGAGTCTTTTTATATACATCTCTTTCATAAACCATATCGGAGGAAAGTATGAGACATGGAAGAGATAAGGAGGTGGTGGGAAAGTCTGGAGAGTTGATTATAAACTGTGATCTTGACGGAAATCTGGGACTACTGTATGAACTGATTAATCACTTGAACTTATTCAGTTGTGATAAGTATATAGATTTTGGACTTCCAGGAGTTACTTTTTAGTTGGTGTATAATTTGTTTAATAGTATGACTTTCGTAGGAATTTGTCCTCTATACAGCAGTTAGTTACATTTATTTGCTGAGTTTTTTTTTATATTTGAACTCTGCTTTATTCTGAACAGGGACATATTACTGCCTTGATGACATTCTTGTGTTTCATTAGAATCATTATCAGGGTAGTGTGAGGGGTGAATCTTAAATACAGACCTAAAATAATTCATAGCAACTTGTCACACAATGATGAATCTGTTGCTATTCATTGGAGAAATGTAGTCAGTGACTCACCTTTCACAGAATGAGATAAAACAACTGTCTGAACACCAGGGGAACTACAGGTTAACTGTCTGAACACTAAATGGCACTCTAAACGTAAAGAAAAAAATACAAAATAAATCCAAACACACAAAAAAAGACAGTTTAAACCCTTAATGACCACCCGATCTGGGGTTGGGCTGCCCTGGAGGATGATTGTGCTTTTTGTTTGGTACATTGCATTCTGGGATGGCAGAGCGGCATGCAGGCATAAAAATCTGTATACTGCATGTGTTCTTCATAAAAATGTACCTGTCCATTAAGAGGTACTTCACCAGTTCCTATGTTATTCTATAGCACCAATGCACTAAGATCTCTGAGGAGTGGAGGCTTACACTAGGTAAAAGGGGCGGGAGGGGGAAACTTTATAATTCAATTACTCTTGAACTACAACTCTCACAGTAATGAATTAACACTCTCAACGGCTCAAATACCATGAACATTAATGGAGCTGTTGTTTTTGTGAAACATTACTATCACTTTAATTTCTGCTTAGTTTAACCATTTGTTTTCAAGCCTGTCAAGCTTTGCCTTGTTAAAATGTCTAGCACCTCCTCCTAGATTGTAAGAACACATATTCTGTCCTTACCAAATGTGATTTTCAACACAGAAACATGGAATTAAAGTTTCTTAACACTGTTAACACTAATGGTATTATAAGTCTAGTGTTGCAAGTTGCCAGCACATATACTACAGCAGTGATGGACAGTGTAGCTCCCAATGGCAGGGAATGTTGGGAATTGTAGTCTGGCAGCAGGTGGAGGGCTTCACATTGCTTATGCCTGCATTATACCATGTGATGTTTGAAGTGCATACTGGCAGTCAACCTGGCCCATTTTTATAAAAGCAAACTGGAGCTATTCTGGAGTTATCCTTGACTACTTTGCTTCCTGTGTCCCTCATTTAAATGCTCTGACTTCAACATCCTTGTAGATAACCCCCAACACCCCCTCTGCCCTCAAACTCTTCTCCTTAACAACCTCCTTTTGTTTATCACAGTGTTCCCTTCCTTCTCTGACCATCACCTACTAACCGGCAACCTCCTCATACAGTGCAAATGCAACTACATATCTATGATCAAGATCATGCAGAGAAATCAGCATACTCTTGATCTGCAACAATTTTCCACATCCCTGTAACCTCTTCTTAACCCAATTTTTACACTAATTTGTCCTGAACAAACTGCTGCTCTCTACAACAGCACTCACACTGCAGCTCTTGACAGGTTTGCACCTGCAACTCTTTGCCACCCCAGCAGAAACCCATTACAACCTTGGCACACAACACAAATGTGATACCTCCAAAGGTGCTCACGCACTGCGCAAAGGCTCTGGAGGAAATTACACTCCTCAGCTGAGTTTGTGCACTGCAAATTAATTCCCCATTCTTTTAGCTCTGCCCTCTCCCTGGCCAAATCGTCATATCTTGCTCCCTATTTTCTAATCTTTCCTCTAACCCCAAATGCCTCTTCTCAACCTTTAAATCTCTTCAACATTAACCAACACAAGCCCCACCACTAATTTCTCTGCCCAAAATATCGCCATTGACTTCAAGTACAAGATCGACTCAGACATGAAATCTCATCATTTCCACCCCCACCCAGCTAGCTTAGCCCTGTCACATCTCCTGCATACACACTTAAAGGGATACTAATGGATGCAAATACATGTAGCTCCGATTAATGCTCCTATATTATGGTTCATGCAGAGCAGTATAGTTGTCTGTGACTTTAGTTCAGATGTAAATCAATTTTCCGGTATCCCCCTCCCGCCCCTTTTTCCCCTTGGATGCTCCTTCCATGACAGAGGGTGAGGTTTCCCTTCTCTGTAAGTTCTCAAACTTAACCACATGCCCTCGTGACCCAATCTCCGCTCGTTCAAGTCCTTTCTCCTCTACTAACTTCAACCCGTACTCACTTATTCAGCCTCTCTCTGACAACCGGCACCTTCCCATCCTCTTTCAAGAATACACTAATCACACCCATTTCAAAGAAATCATCTCTGGACCCAAACTCACTCTCAAGTTACTGTCCCATTTCTCTTCTCCCATTCACCTTCGAGCTCCTCGAACATCTTGTATACAACTGGCTCACAAAATTCCACTACTCCTATTCCCTGTTAGGTCCCCTGCAATCTGGATTCCACCCTCATGACTCCACTGAGACTTCACTCAGTAAAGTGGCCAGTGACCTTCTTTCCATTATGTCAAAAGGCCACTGCTTCCCACTCATTCTTCGGGACCTGTCAGGTGCGGTTGACACAGTGGATCACCTTCTCTTCATTGTTCACAGCCTTTCTCTCCCAGACAGACCCACTACTTCCCTGGACCACTGCACTCAAAAGTACTTCTTTCTCCTGCCCACTGACTGGCAGTTCATGTGGCAGGAGGCGCTTACACTCCTTCTGTGTCCCAACCTATGCTCATCTAGACTGTAAGCTCTCTCACGAGCAGGGCCTTCTGATCCTCTTGTTTTCCATGTTCCGTTTGTACTATTTTATGTCTCTACTAGTTGAACAGCCAGTGTACACGGGCCACAGTGCCAGGCAGCAGTGGCTGTGGTGCAGTCATGCGCAATACAGACTGCCCGCGGCTGATAACGGAGCGGGGCACTCTGAATTCAGACGGTGCGCAGACAGGACTATGGTCTGAATTCGGAGTCCCCCGCTCTGTTATCACCTGCGGCGCGGACAGTCTGTATCGCTCATGACTGCCGCTCGCGCAGCCATCTGTACTGCGCATGACTGCTTCTGACAAACATACATTAGCAAATTATTATATAGGATATGTCAGTTCTCTATTGTACAGTGTAATAAGTTGGAGCTATATAACTAAAGTATAATAATAATAAACCAAGTGCATCATAGGGGACAAATAAAAATTCCTATAAAATTAAATTGGTATTTTAACCTCTTGAATGCTAGAGAGGCACTGGAGACCTCTCTATCATTCAAGGGGTTTTAAAAAAAAACTCCATTCAAGTGCATGGGAATTTAGGAATTTTTATTTGCCCCCTATGGTGCGGTTGGTTTATTTCAGAATAACTCCAGTTTGCCTTTAGAGATATGGACCACTCTTCCTTCATTAAGACTTTAATGCTAAGGCCCTTACATCTGCCTTATAACAAGCACAGGAAAATGGCTCCGAGTTAGCACATCATGGTCTACAAGGCTCTTCAGTAAGAAACGCCCAAAATGACTATAGACTGTCTGCCGCCCTCCCCTTGGAACAAATCGCATTAACCCTTTGGATGCCAGAGAGGTATCCAATGCATTGCAACACAGTGCATTGGATACGTTTCTGGCACTTAAAAGGTTAAGGTGGGATTTTCTGTGTAAGTAGCTTAGTAAATTGGTATTAGGCAGTTATAGCCCCTTACCAATGCCTGTATTAGAGCGGAATCATATTCTCTTATTGCCCCAATGTCTCCAGATGAAGTAAAAAAGCTATTACTAGAGAAACAACGACTACACGTATAATTGCTTTGCATGTAACAACGTGCAGCTTATTATACATCAGTCTATAAATATTTCACAAACAAATGTAGTATAACCACTTTCTCTTAGTGTTTCAATTTGAGCTATAACATATTTCTGTAAGGGCTTATTTAACCAATTATAATGTGTAACATTTAGAGAGAGTGGTACTGATGTTTCATATATTTTTATCTGAACATGACAAAAAATGAGTGAAGAATTTAGAGGATTTTTAATGAGTAGGAGAAAAATAATATTTAAAAACTTTATGTAATGTCCTGCAGAGTCCCAAAAACTTTCCTCACAGCAATAAATAGTTATTCACAGAGGAGGGTATTAGAAATTATTACTGTTCTTATTTTAGGTACCTCTCTCCCACCCCAAAGTCCAGCAGGTAGGAGGAGTGGGTCCACCTCCCCATATTTATTTTTATTGTACCCCAGATCCAAATGGAATGGGTGTATATGTGATATGTTACGCAAATCCCATATTTGGGGGGTAAAATACCCACCGTTCAGTTGTATACCAATTACAAGTACACAGGTATACTTTTATATCCCCCCATTGTATTGCAAAGGAGGATAAATATGTTGTTGTTTGACCCACTTCCCTAAAATTTTAAATCCCTAAAATTTGAAATATTTCATTTATAAACATGCATACCTTAATTAAATAACTTTAAGATATTTACACATAAATTGTAGTTTAAACAAATGAGGTAATCAACTTGATTGACCAAAATCTTGATGGAATAATCATCATTGTTATATTTTAGTGCTTAATAGAATAGGCTGAAAACTGGATTTATCAGAATTTTTTTGTTTAGTATGTGCAAATTATCTATGTGTTTTACACTGCAAATTCATCATACTTTATATACTGTTGGAGGGGACTGCATAGTTATCTATTGATAGGAATAGCTGTTTTTTTATCACAGAGATGCAGTTAGCATGATCAGCCACCAGATGCTGCAGGACCATAACAGATAGTACTTCTGAGTGTAACCAGTGTATCTCCAGGACATATCTGAAAATGAGAGAAATCTCAATGTATTCTTCCTGGTAAAACATTTTCTAAATAAATAAATAAAAATCTCCTAGAGATGAGCAAATAAGCAAGGGTGCATTCTGCCATTCTAAAGGGAATACAGTGGGAAGCTGCAAACACACAGAATATCACGTGATGACACCACTTGTTAATTACCATCTAACACCGGCACACTGCATTGTATTTATTTATTTAGAAAATGTTTTACCAGGAAGAAAATATTGAGATTTCTCTCTTTTTCATCAGTAACGGGTTACATATTTATACAAATAGAGAATCATTATATATACATACACACATAAATATACATACATACATTTTAAAAAAGTATATACATGTACATACTGTTTTTAGATATAAAGCAGCATTTATTTTGAAGGATTTTAGACTGGGAGAAGATCTGATTATTTCATGCAGGTTATTCCGGGCTTTTGGAGCTCTGAAGGAGAAGGATGATCGTCCGTTTGTTTTCTTGTAGTGTGGTATACACAGTGAGATGTTAGCAGGGGAGCGGAGGTTATAGTTAGTGGTTGTGTACTAAGCAAGAAAGGTGAAGGGCACGTTTAGATTCAAGTGTTAACCAATTTAGTTGTTTAAGCATATCACAGTGACGGGTAGTGTAATTACATTGGTGGGGGGGACTTAAGGTTTGTTTCTAAAGAGAATACTTATTTTAGGATAACGTTTTCATGTTAATTTATCAATATGAAGACTAAAAGTGAGTTTGGGTTCAACCCACATACCAAGATATTTGTAGTAGTCCACTGGGGCCAAGTTAAATTTATACCCTGTTACAATAGATAGGTGGGCCTTACAGAGATTACGCAGTGTGTGCTTTGTACCAAATACCATTGTGACCATTTTTGTCGGTGTTAAAGAACAGTTTGTTCTTTGCTATCCATCTTTCAACTTCTGAGAAATCATGTTGTAATATGGTCTCAAGTTGTGTTAGGTTTGTTGTTGTATACTGTATGCGGCTCTGTTCTGACCCCTCCCACCTCATTCTGTAGAATAATTCTACAAAACCATTCAAATATTTAACATTTATTTGTAAAATTTTTCTGTATGAAGCATCCATTTGTATTGTGTTTTACTCTTATGAAATGAATGCTCCATTAAATGAATGTGATAAAATGAATTGGATCCTTTTTGTCTCCCGTAAGGGTTCCTGCAAAAGAATTTCTATCATTTGTGTCAATATTTGGCTGGATTCTTATGGGATCTAAAATGTAATGCTGATAAATGTAAGATAATGCGTTTAGGATACAGAAACCCAGAGGTGGAATACAGGCTTAATGGTACTGACAAAAATATCAGAGGAAAGTGACTTGGGAGTTATTATTTCAGATGACTTGAAGGTAGGCAAGCAATACAATAAAGCAGTGGGAAAAGCAAACTGGTTTCATAGTTTTATAGGAAGATGCATTTGCATCAGGAAGTGAGAAGAACTAATGCAACTTTTTTAACCACTGGTAAGACCTGGAGTACTGTGCACTTTTTTGAGACCACAATATTCTGAAGAACATTATTAAATTGGAGGCAATTCAAAAAAGAGCTATCAAAATGATGCAGTCTTCATAACACAGGGCACCAGCATAGACTCAAAGAACTTAGTATGTACATCTTTGAAGAAAGTTGGAAAAGAAGGATTAAATTATAGACACCTTTAAAGGGATAGTAACACTTATTGTAGGGTTTATCCTCTTGGGCACTCTCACTGCTGAGAAGTGTTTTATTCAAACGTTACTGCAGTTCAAACGTTAATATTTTAGATGCAGTATCTTAATGGGCTTAAACTGTACAGAAACCCTGTTTCTACACCATCCTATGGACAGCTCTGGTCAGTCGACCATAAAACGCAAATAGTATAGCAACAGTGTCTCTGGAAAATGTCAGACCATTGAGATATTGCACCTAACAAATTCAGGTTTGATCTGCAATAACTTCAAAATAGAACAACTTTCTGCAGTGGGAGTACAGGAGTATCCTTGTTTTAATCGGGGAGAATAAAGCCTACAATATATATAGTTTTTATGTATTAAATGTTACTATCCCTTTAAATGTATTAAGAGATTTTATATAGTTCAGAAGGGAAGCATTTTTCAGACAAAAGGAATACTACAACACAAAGTCTTGATCTAAAGTTACATGGTGAAAAATTAAAAAGTAATGTGCATATGTACTACTTTACAGAAAGTGTGATAGACTCATGCAGCAGCCTTCCAGCAGAGATGGTAGGGACATAATTAAACAATGCCTGGTATAGACATAAGTCTATTTTGTGAAGTATATGAGGTTGCATATTATTTAGATAGGGGAATGGGAAGGCTGGATGGGCCAGGTAGTTCTTTTCTGCAGTAAAGGTCTGTGTTTCTATGCAATCACTGGGATAAGATGGTGAAGACATCTTAGTGCATACCACAAGACAGATCTGGGTCCAATTCACTAGCACAGGGCTCAACATTTCCACTCGCCTCCTCGCATTTGGTGAGGTGAAATTGAGTAAGTGTGGAAATGACCTTTCGTACTTGCTAGCTGCCAGAGTGCCCCATTCAACAGCAACTTAAAGTGGAACTATCACCCACAACCAAATGTATCATATTCAGTGTAGATTTTAAAATGGCTATGGGTTTTTGTATTCTTTTTTAAAAATGTCTGTATATTATAAAAGAATTAGCCTTTTTAAAAAGTACATTGTGGCATTCCATACGGCACATGCAGTGCCGCACTGCTCTGAAAGACCATCCCCATCCTGAAATAGTCCACCCCTCCGTAGCACCGCTCAACTCCTCCTCCGCAAAAGGATCATATGTAGCTGTTATTACCAACCACGGTATGAAAATTATTATGATTAGGCTTGCTCTTTCCTCAGATCGTTTCACACGCATCCAGTGCTTAATCTTATGAGTGCCACAGGCATATCCAACGCTTTGCATAGTAATGCGTTGGATACCCCTCTGACACTCAAAGAGTTAAGCCTGTGACGTGGGTCTTTAGCCCTTCCACTGCATTAAAATGGCACACTATCACTTAGGACGGACATATAAGAAAAAACAAAAAGACATAAAAAAAAAAAAAACAAGCATTTGTCTACTAGCAGCATAAGAGCCCATCTGTCTGTCACAGGCCAACGCTTTCTGGTGCAGAACGGGTTTGACATGGGGAAGGTGATTCTCTTGGAACTTGGAAGCCGGGTTGCATGTGGGGCCAGAAGTTGATAGAGAAACAGTGCGGCTGCAAAGCGGATCATCCGTTTTGCAGCCGAACTGTTTCTCTCTCACATCTGACCCCACACACAACCCGGATCCAAGTTCCAAGAGAAGCACCGTCAGGCTGGCAGTAGGAGGAGGCAATGTACAGTTATTTGCGTGAGGAAGGCAAGTGGAGACGTTCACCTGGGAGCTTAGCTCCAGTCTTGTGGGCAGACCATTAAAAGTTTCCCCCTCCCGCCCCTTTTACCTACTGTAAACAATCTCTTCTCAGATGTGGAATGCAGTCCATAGACTGGACAGATAACAGAAGGGGACACTCTTATTCCTATGAAAACAATGAAATCCCTGCCCCCATTGACAAGCTTTTCAGGTTTTTCCCTTATCTTAATTGAAGATTGTCCCTCTCTGCAGTCTACCTGGCCACCTCCCTTCTGCTCAGGCTGAAGAGTGTGACATCAGTAAAAGGGGAGGGAGGGGGAAACTTTGCTTGTGAATATCTCATAAACCATAAAGGTTTGAGAGATAAGACTTATATCATTCTTCATGTTTTTTTAATGCCTACAAAATAAAATAAAGTTAAAACGAAGTATTACTATCCCTTTAAGAAAGAAGTTGCAGTGAGAGTGCTGCTTAACAGAGAGAGAGAGAGATAAGATTAGATTTTTCAGCATAGGAGAACGTTACATATGTTACATGTGTATTTTTAAGTTTTTTGGGGGGGCACAAATCAATTTGGGGGAGGGAATTGGAATGTAACAGTTCCACTTTAACCCTTTGAATGCCAGAAAGGTGAGAGACACTTTGCAAAGCAATGCCTTACCTCACTGGCACCCTGTACTTGTATTTTGGGTATCCTTTTAAAAGGTCACATCTTGCAATCAGCATATATCCATGATAAAAATGGCAACCTGAGAATCTGGCACTGCATAAAAGCACGAGATTCTCGGGTCACACTATGAAATGGTGCTATCTAGTGTCAGGTCTGCTAGTTCAAATGAAAATAAGTGAGAGAGCATGTCTGTCTTCAGGTCATTATCCCTGCAATATACCATCCGCTCCTCTCAGTCAGTCTTCTAACCTGTTTCCCAGGCTCTATGCGCATGTGTCTGTGCTGAGGCATCTGGCAGAAGGGCGAGCATGTCATCCGTACAGGGAGGTAGTGGTGTTTCCTACGAAGGAGACTGATCACACAGATTGAGACCTTTTGGAGTGCTGTTGGACAATAACTTTGCTGAAGAGAACAGAAATGGGTTTGGATTTCGGTTGTTGTTCCACCTAAGAGTTGCTTGTGATTGCCATTAAGATTTGTTCCTTGGTGAAGACACAGGCAAGAGAACAGTTATGCTATAGTTTTAGCTAATTTTTTATTTTTCTGTTAGAAATGGAATACCACCATTAGGCTGATTGCCATAACTGACAATGCCCTTAGATGTGGCTAGCTCAGTATCCAGGTGCTTTTTGTGGCCCTTAAGCCCTGGGGGAAAAATCTTGGGTTCAAGTTCTTTTCTCAGGAGTTTTCATGCTCACTGAGGCGTCTTCTTAATACATGGTAATCTGAAGACAGAAGATCTGCAGGAAAGGTGAGCAACCCTTTGAGTGCTGCAGGTCCACATGTCCCACAGTGCCCCTCCGCACAGGGGTTTTCCTATTCGTATTGCACACTCCTGAACTCATTGGGTTTATCTGTATGTCTGTTGGGTGTTTTGGAGCAAGTTTCTGTGGTAATTTAACCCTTTAGCTGCTGGTTTTGCATCTTTTGGGGGTATATTGGCACTTTCCCTACTGGGTTCAGTGTTTTTTGGGTCTGCTAACATATTCTAGTGATGTTTCATGTAATTTTAATTTCAACTTTGCACAATTTATGTTCCGGCGTCCTTTACCGCATAGACACCATTGCTCCATTCTCTTTTTTGGGACTGTACAGTTTGGGACATGTCTCTGCAACCGCTCAACGTAGCGACTTCAGAGAGAGCTCATTTTAATTGTCTGCCCTTGCTCTGTCATCTGGTGAATGTTTTATGTGTGTTGGGGGGCTCAGGGGGCCTCGGGCACTGTTGGGGTACTTTTTCTGGGAAAACTACATTTCCCATGAGCACTTGCTTCACGCGCTCATTACTGATTGGCTCCCGACATGGCAGCCATTTTGTCCCATATTGCTAATTGCTCCTCATGTCATTCAGGGTTACCTACAGAATTCTCAGGTCATTTATGCCCAGCATGTTCTGATGTCCCTGAGTCTCTCCCAGGGACTTCCAGCCATGCATTAGAGCCAGTTTGGGTGCAAGAGTTCAAGGCTGCTACTAGAGACCTCTGGTCTACATTGCAACTCTTTCCATCCCTGTTACAGGGGGTCTTCCACTCCTGGCAGACCCCTTCTTCCGTCAGATCTTCCCTGCTGAAACCACAGGGAGTACCTAATATATCAGATTCCTCTGAGGAGGAACTGTTGGTGGATTCGGATTTTGAAGAATGTTCTGCTGTGGGCTGCTCTCAATTTTTTGGGGACCCCTTTGAGGCTGATCCTGATCCCTCGGCCGAGGGCTTGATCAGAGCCATCTTAACTACCTGTAACGGTTTTTAGGACTCTCAGACCAGTAAGTGAAAATAAAACACATTTTATTTTTAAAGTAAAATAATGCACAGGTTCGCCCTCTAGTGGCGGTAGGTAATACACAGATAGGTTAAACTGAGGTATTACAATAGTAATAGCACAATAGATATACATGCAAGACAGTAAGCAATAAGGTGATATGAACCCCCAAGGGGTTAATGACTAGATAACAGTCCGTCTCAGATGTGGAGGTTTGACACGCCCTGGATGTTAAAAGGCTGTGCTGAAAAGACAAAGTTCATCAAGTACTGAAGACCGAACTGCCTCGCCAAGGTGTTTGGATATTAAGCAGAATAGGAATCAACTTAGCCCCCACGGGCGTAGTTACTGGAACTGCTTTGGTTTGTGCAAGTGTAATAGCCCCCACGGGCGTAACGGGAACCGGACGGCAATGCAAGAGCTAACGGCCTCCTCAGACTTTGCTGAATGCTGGAATATGAATGCAAGAGCCACTAGCCCCCTCGTGCGTAGTACCGGATAAGCTAACACTGAAGCCTTACTGCCACCACTCTGTATTACGGATATCGCCGGTAATCGACACCGGAGAGCCTTAGGCGCCCAAACGGCCCAAACAATGTGACTACTCTGCAATGGAGGACTAGAGTTGCCGACGGTGAGCGTCCAACTCAGCAGCAGTATCACGGGTATCGAGGCTCATACTGGAGGTAGAGAGAGAGTGAAATCGAGGCAGCACTGCAAGAGTTAAAAGGCAAGTTTACTCGAGGCTTCAGCGCTACTGGAAGGCTCTGCAATGAGAGGAAGGCACACAGATTCAAACACAGCTCTGCACGGGTAGCGAGGCACAGCACTGATCGTGGGTAACACCAGGCAAGGCAGTCGCACTGAAGCGGGCAACAGAGACTGATAATGTCGCGGCGGCGACAACTGGAACGCAGGTCACTGGAACAAGCTGGAAGTCGATCTTTGGAGCAGGAAGTCAGCCGGGCCGGGTCGGAGCACGTAGGAGGTAGTCATACAAGCCGGGTCATACACAAGCAGGAACGTCAGCCTAGCCGGGTCAGGATCCAAGGGTGGTACGCAGACGAGCCGGGTCATACACAAGCAGGAACACTGGAGAATAGTCAGGACAAGCCGAATCGGTACACAGGAACTCAGAATACAGGAACACAGCAACAGCACTACTGGCTCAGGAACACCACGAAAGGGCATCTGACAGATGTGATAGCCAGGTATAAAAAGGTCATCAGGAGGCGGGTCAAACCCATTCAGCAAATCAGTGTCAGCCACAACTGAGAGTGACAAGAATCACAGGCACTGTGATAGTACCCCCCTCTCAAAGGCCCCCTCTCCCAGCCTGAGGTCTGGGTTTCAAAGAATATTTAGAGTGAAAGCTGCATACTAATCTAGGTGCATGGAGGTCCCCTTGATCAACCCAAGAACGTTCTTCCGGACCATAGCCCTTCCAATGAACCAAATATTGCAGCTTTCCTCTAAATCTCCTGGAATCAATAATACTCTGGACCTCATATTCTTCTTGGCCCTGGACGTCCACCGGCCCAGGAATTACTGGCGTAATAGTATAACGATTGCACACCAAGGGTTTCAGGAGTGACACATGGAACACATTATGAATGTGCATAGAGGGTGGAAGCTCCAGAGCATAAGAAACCGGATTAATCTTGCGGATAATCTTAAATGGACCAATGAACCGGGGAGCCAGTTTGTTGGACGGCACTTGTAAATTGAGGTTTCTGGATGACAACCATACCCTGTCCCCAACTTGAAATGAGACCGCTGGAAGGCGTCCGCGATTAGCGTGCCATTGCTGCCGCCTGAATGACTGACTGAGGGACCCCTGAACCTGTGCCCAAGTGGAACGAAGTTGTACCAAATGCTCGTCCAAAGCAGGAATCTGCTGCGCCTGAAAGGAGTCCAGGAGCAGACAAGGCTGGAAACCATATTTAACGAGAAACGGGAAGCTCCCGGACGATGAGTTAACCGCACAGTTTCTGGCAAACTCCGCCCATGGCAACAGGTCAGCCCAATTATCATGATGATCGGTGACAAAGCAGCGCAGGAACTGCTCCAGTCCCTGATTGGCACGCTCAGCGGCCCCATTCGTCTGGGGATGGTAGGCGGAGGAAAATGACAATTGGATGCCCATCTGACCACAAAATGCCCTCCAAAACCTAGAAACGAACTGGCTCCCACGGTCGGAGACAATCACTCTGGGTACTCCGTGCAGACGGAACACCTCTCTGGCAAAGACTATAGCCAATTCCTGGGCCGATGGAAGGCCAGTCAGAGGCATAAATGTGCCATCTTAGAGAATCTATCGACCACCATAAGAATGAACATGTAACCTCTAGAGGCAGGTAATTCTCCCAAGAAGTCAATGGATATATGAGACCAAGGACGGTCTCCGTTACGCACCGGTTGCAATAAGCCCACGGGGAGATGCCTAGGGGTCTTGGCCCGGGCACAGGTGGTACAAGCTGCCGTAAAAGCGGCGCAGTCGGCTCTCAAGGTAGGCCACCAAAATAGCTGCGAGAGCGACCACACTAGTTGGTCCCTACCAATATGCCCAGCCTCTTTAGAAGCGTGATAAGTTTCCAACAGACGGACACGGAATGACTCATCCATGAAACACTTCCCCACTGGGGTTTCAGGAGGTGCCCTTGATTGTGATGCCAGTATCTCCTCCCCCAGAGGCGAGGTTATGGTGGTACGAATAGTAGCCAGGATCTGATCTGGCTGAATGATGGGTACCGGGTCTTCCTCCCTCTCAGTGCCAGAAGCGAACTGACGTGACAACGCATCAGCCTTGATATTCTTCGAGCCAGGAAGATAGGATACTAGAAAATTGAATCGGGACAAAAACAGCGCCCACCTAGCTTGTCGAGAAGACAGTCTTTTGGCTTCGGAGAGATAGGTTAAATTCTTATGGTCAGTAAGAATTAGTACTGGAGTCTGAGTGCCCTCCAAAAGGTGTCGCCACTCCTTCAGTGCTAGGATGATGGCCAACAGTTCCCTGTCGCCAATCTCGTAATGGCTCTGGGCGCTGGACAATTTCTTAGAGGAAAAACCCACAAGGCTTTAAGGCGCCACCTCCCACAGGACGTTGGGAGAGCACTGCCCCAACCCCAACTTCTGAAGCGTCAACCTCCAATGTAAACGGCAGGGAGGGATTAGGGTGGGACAGTATAAGAGCAGATGCAAAGGCAGACTTCAGGGTAACAAATGCGTCTTCAGCTGCCTCAGACCACTGAGAGGGAGAAGCGCCCTTATGAGTCAGATCTGATAGTGGTTTTACAATCGTGGAAAAGTTCTTGATGAACTTCCTATAATAGTTAGCAAAACCTAAGAATCGCTGAATGGCCTTTAACCCCTTAGGCCGAGGCCATTGCAGAACCGCTGCCAACTTTTCCTGATCCATGGCAATGCCACTTTTGGAGATTATGAACCCCAGGAATGGTACTTGAGATGTATGGAATTTGCACTTTTCTAGTTTACAGAATAACTTGTGCTTACGAAGTCGGAGCAAGACTTCTGAGACATCCTTAATGTGTTGGGAGAGGTTAGCAGAGTGAATCAATATATCATCTAGATATACTACCACACAGGACTGGAGCAGGTCACGTAAAATATCGTTAATTCCTGAAACACTGCAGGTGCATTGCATAAGCCGAATGGCATCACCAGATATTCATAATGCCCTGTTCTGGTATTAAACGCCGTTTTCCCACTCGTCACCCTCTTTAATTCTGACTAGATTATAGGCGGCTCGCAAATCAAGTTTAGTAAAGATCGAAGAGCCCTTTAATCTGTCGAATAATTCTGTAATAAGTGGAATGGGATAGGCGTTCTTAGGCATCAACTTATTCAGCCCTCGGTAGTCAATGCAAGGCCTGAGTTCCCCATTTCTCTTTTTAACAAAAAAAAATCCGGCACCAGCCGGAGACGTAGATTTACGAATGATTCCCCTCTCCATGGCATCTGCGATATAATCCTCCATAGCCTTATTCTCTTCACATGACAGTGGGTAAGTGCGTCCCCTGGGGGGCACCGCACCTGGAGGCAAATCAATGGCGCAATCGTATGGCCTATGGTCAGGTAATGCGCTGGCCTCTCCTTTGCTAAATACGTCACTGAATTGCCCATATTCTGTTGGCACAGCTGGAGAGGTACACATAATCTTAACAGGAAAAGAGAGACAATTCTTGTTACAGTACTCAGACCAGGAGTTAACTTCACACCTTTGCCAGTCAAATTGGGGATTGTGTGCCTGTAACCATGGAAACCCCAAAATAACTGAATGGTGCGGGGAACGAATGATCTGAAATCGTATCTGCTCCCTGTGACAAGCCCCCACAGTCATTGTCACTGGAATCGTCTCGAACATAATGAACGCAGGATCCAGGGGTCTGCCATCAATGGCCTCTATTGCCACAGGAGAGTCCTTTTTACATAACGGAATGCCCTGCAAATCAGCAAAGGACTGATCCATGAAGTAGCCGGCTGCCCCGGAGTCCACCAATGCAAGGACCTCGATAACCTTATCCGCCCAAGCAAATGCCACCTGGATGGTGGGTTTAGTGGTGCTAGTATCTAGGGACTGTTCTACACCACCTAGGGCCTGTCCCCCAAGGTACCCTAGGTGCGTTCGTTTCCCGGCCTTACTGGACAATTGCGTAATAAATGACCTGGTTTGCCACAATATAGGCATAAGCCTTGACTCCTACGATACAACTTCTCCTCCTTAGTGAGCCTAGTAAATCCTACTTGCATAGGTTCAGTGCTGTCGGCTGGACGTTCAGGTAGAACGGGTGGTGTGGGTGGGTTAAGGAAACTGTTCTGGCCATAACTTTTTGCTTTAGTCCTTTTAGCCAAGCGTCTCTCCCGGATGTGGGAGTCTATTAACATGACATAGTCAATGTACTCATCCAGCTCGCTGGGTACATCTTGAGTGGCTATCTCGTCCTTAATCTGTTCAGCGAGACCCTGGGTAAAGGCTGCAAGTAAGGCCTCATCGTTCCAGCCCACCTCTGCTGCCAAGGTCCGGAACTCGATAGCATACTCGCCCAGAGTGCGTTCGCCCTGCTGAATCTCCATCAGCCTTTTGGCAGCAGAGGCAGCCCTGCCAGGAACCTCAAACACACGTCTGAATTTCATCACGAAATCTCTAAAGTTCAGTGTGCAGGGTCTGGCATTTTCCCACAACGGATTTGCCCATGCCAAAGCTTTGCCCGTCAACAGAGATATCATAAGGCCGACCTTACTACGGTCGTTAGGAAATGTCTGGGGTGCCAATTACAAAAATATCTCCAACTGGTTAATGAAACCTCTGCATAGGGAGGGTTCGCCATCATATCTTAAGGGTAACTGTGCCGCTCCCGTTAACCCTCTTGAGTTAGCAGAGGGAATTACAGACGGATTCTCCAGTGTCAAGACTGGGGGGACCACCGGATTAGGACCAGGCTTGTCCAAATGTACTGTACGTTCGAGTAACGTCTGTAGAGCCAGTGCCAATTGGTCCAGGCGCTGCTCATGGACATCCATTCTCCAGTGGATGTTCTGAGTATTACTTTCACCCTTACCATCTGAGGTCATGGCCCTTTCGTACTGTAACGGTTTTTAGGACTCTCAGACCAGTAAGTGAAAATAAAACACACTTTATTTTTAAAGTAAAATAATGCACAGGTTCGCCCTCTAGTGGCGGTAGGTAATACACAGATAGGTTAAAATGAGGTATTACAATAGTAATAGCACAATAGATATACATGCAAGACAGTAAGCAATAGGGTGATATGAACCCCCAAGGGGTTAATGACTAGATAACAGTCCGTCTCAGATGTGGAGGTTTGACACGCCCTGGATGTTAAAAGGCTGTGCTGAAAAGACAAAGTTCTTTTCAGCACAGGTGTTTGGATATTAAGCAGAATAGGAATCAACTTAGCCCCCACGGGCGTAGTTACTGGAACTGCTTTGGTTTGTGCAAGTGTAATAGCCCCCACGGGCGTAACGGGAACCGGACGGCAATGCAAGAGGTAACGGCCTCCTCAGACTTTGCTGAATGCTGGAATATGAATGCAAGAGCCACTAGCCCCCTCGGGCGTAGTACCGGATAAGCTAACACTGAAGCCTTACTGCGACAACTGGAACGCAGGTCACTGGAACAAGCTGGAAGTCGATCTTTGGAGCAGGAAGTCAGCCGGGCCGGGTCGGAGCACGTAGGAGGTAGTCATACAAGCCGGGTCATACACAAGCAGGAACGTCAGCCTAGCCGGGTCAGGATCCAAGGGTGGTACGCAGACGAGCCGGGTCATACACAAGCAGGAACACTGGAGAATAGTCAGGACAAGCCGAATCGGTACACAGGAACTCAGAATACAGGAACACAGCAACAGCACTACTGGCTCAGGAACACCACGAAAGGGCATCTGACAGATGTGATAGCCAGGTATAAAAAGGTCATCAGGAGGCGGGTCAAACCCATTCAGCAAATCAGTGTCAGCCACAACTGAGAGTGACAAGAATCACAGGCACTTTGATACTACCCTAAATAGTCCCTTAGTTCAGGAGGTTTCTTCTGATCCCTCTCATGTATTTCAGAAGCCTAAAAGGCCCTATACTTGTTTTTTCCACCTAACCCCACTCTTGACCGCCTTGTGTCTGATGAGTGGAAGTCTCCAGACAGGAAACCTTCTGTTTCCAAGACATTTGCCCCTTCTCTGTGGCGGCGCTTGCTCAGTGGGTTCATCCCTCCAAAGTGGATGCTCCTGTCTCCAGGCTATCTAAGTTAACTGCATTGCCAGTTGCTGATGCTTCCATTCTTAAAGACTGGACTGGCAAGAAACTTGAGGTTTCCCTCAAGTCCATTTTTGCACTGCTGGTACTGCCAGCATGGGTGAACCGGGCCATTGCGGTCTGGACTGAACAGCTCACCCTGGCTGTCCGTCGGGGTACTCCTACTTCTGATATGTTGCGGCTTCTTGCCAACATTTCTGAGGCCCAGCACTATGTTTCTGCTGCCTTATTTGATGCCATCCGTTTGGTGGCAAGGCTTTCCACCATGTCTGTGATTGCAAGATTAGATCTTCGGCTCAAGTTCTGGTCTGCTGACACTGATTTCAAGAAAGCTTTGCTCTCATTGCCTTTTCAAGGCACCTCTTTTTTTGGGCCAGATCTTAAGGATCTGATTAGTGAAGCCACAGGGGGCAAGAGTACCCTTCTGTGTATGGTCTCCGGGACGAAGACGCCTCTCAAGCCTAATTGGCTTTTTAGTTCCTTCCAGACTGAGACACGTCCAGGTGAACCAGGCGGTTCCCTCAGCTCCACGTTCCTCCTCGAAGCCCAAATAGCAATGGAAGCCCAAGGTCTCCTCCAAGCCTAAGGCTTCCAAGCCTTCTTCGGCATGACTCGTTGAACCCAGGTCCCCACTCAGCTTTGAGTGGCCGTCTGCGTCGCTACCACAGCGTCTGGGAGGATTCAGTGGCGAACCTGTTTGTTTTACAGGTAGTGGTGGAAGGGTACAGGATCCCTTTCGCCTCTCTTCCTCCCTTTCGGTTTTTCCCTTCTCATACACTCATTTGATAGCGCTATCCAGGCCTTCTGGACAAGGATGTTCTGGAACCTGTTAAAATTCGGGACAGAGGTATGGGTTTTTACTCAAACCTCTTTGTGGTCTACAACAAGGATGGTGGCTGTTGTCCCATTTTGGATTTGAAGGATCTCAATTCCTTTGTGATCAAGACTCATTATCACCAGGAGTCCCTAAGGATGGTGATTGCTCCTATGTCCCCGGGGGAATTCCTTGTCTCTCTGGATCTTCAGGACGCATATCTACACATCGCCATTCATCCTGAGAGTCGGCAGTATCTCAGATTTGCCTGCGATCAAGGGCACTTTCAGTTTTCAGCTCTTCCCTTTGGTCTGACTACAGCTCCTCCAGTCTTCAACCGTATCCTGGGAGCTTTGGTATCCGTTCTCCATTGGGATGGCATCAGAGTTACTCCATACATGGACGACCTGCTTCTGAAAGCCCCTTCGGTGGAACTTCTTCATCAGCAAGTTCAGGACTACATTCATGCTCTCACCCATCAAGGGTGGATCATCAACATGAACAAGCCAGATCTTGTCCCATCCCAGCGTCTGGTCTTCCTGTGCTTTCTCTTCAACACTCAGCAGTGCATGGTGTTTCTCATGGACGAGGTGGCTCACCATATCGCCCACAGGGTTTCTGCTGTTCTGGCTCATGATCCAGTTCCAGCCAAGAAACTGTCCTCTCTAGTGGGGAAATTCATCTCCACCATAGAAGCGGTCCCATTTGCCATGGCTCACACCAGGGAACTCCAGAGGTTTGTGATCCAGGTGTGCAGGGGTCAGCCAGACTTTCTGAAGATGTCAGTATCCCTCCCTCTTCATATGGAACTGAGTTTGTCGTGATGGCTCGACCTCTCCAATCTGCTGAAGGGCAAGTCCTTCCTGGTATCCTTCTGGACCACAGTGACGATGAAGGCCAGCCTCCCTGGCCTAGCGGTGGACGCCATGTCCATTTCTTGTTTTTTTTCCTCTGGCTTACATCTTTCCTCCCCTTCCCATGTTGCAGAGGGTGTTACAGAATTTGAGACTGGAGCGCAGTCCAGTCATTCTGATTGCTTCGTACTGGCCTCGACAGGCTTGGTTTCCAGGGCTTCTGGATCTGTCAGTGGTGGAGCCATTCCGACTCCCTTGCTGTCTGGATCTTCTTCTACATGGTTACCTGTGGAAGATGGATGTTCACCGTCTAGAACTGACGGCTTGGAAATTGAATCCTTAATATTGAAGATGAAAGGTTTTTCTGGTGTGGTGGCTACTATGCTCAGTGCCCGCAAACCTGTTTCTTCTAAGGCCCACTATCATGTCTGGTCGACCTTTCTATCTTGGTGTGCCGATAGGGACCTTTCTCAGGATCTGCCTGGTCCTGGCTTTGTTGCAGGACGGTGTGAATAGGGGCCTCTGTTTGAGTTCCCTTAAGGTTCAGACTTCTGCTCTGTTTTCTTTCAGAGGCGCATTGCTATTCTTCCTGATGTCAAGGTTTTCTTCAAGGCCATTGCTCATACTTACCCTGCCTTTAAGACTCCCGCTTCTCAGTGGGATCTTAACTTGGTTCTGGCTTCCTTCAGCACCCTCCCTTTGAGTCCTTGGCTACTATTCCTCTATGCCTGCTGACGTGGAAAATGGCCTTTCTCCTGGCAATCGTGTCTGTTCTCCGTGTCATGGAGTTACAGGCTTTGTCTTTGTAGACCACCCTTTTTGGTGTTTCACAAAGACAAGGTGGTGCTTCGCACTTCGCAGAAGTTTCTCCTAAAGGTGGTCTCTGAGTTCCACATTAATCAGGAGATTGTGGTGCCTTCTTTCTGCCCTGACCCTTCCTCTGACAATGAGAGGGATCTCCACTTGTTAGACGTTATGCATTGTCTCAAGTTTTATGTACATCGCACTGAGCCCATTAGACAGTCTGACGCACTGTTCGTCTTTCCTGAGGGTCCCAGGGCAGGGAGACCTGCATCCAAAGTGAGTATTGCGTCTTGGATAAGTCCACTATTCGTAAGGCTTATGAGCTGAGGAAGAAGACTGTTCCCTTTGAGGTCACAACTCATTCTACTAGATCTATTGGGGCTTCCTTGGCATACAAGAATCAGGCCTCCACTGATCAGTTGTGCAAGGCTGACACTTGGTCGTCTGTGCACACCTTTTTTGAAGCACTACCGTGTTGATGTGCTGGCATCGGCTGACGCCAGTTTTGGGAGGAAGATCATGGAGGCAGTCTTGCCTGTCTAGTATCCTCTTCGGTTCTTTGGTGCTTCCTTCACTTTTGAGTGCTGTTGGCTCTAGTTCATTGTGCTGTGTAACAGTTCCTGGGGTATTGTTACCCCTGTTCAGTGTCCGCTGACACTTCATTTGTTTTGTTAGGCTATTTCTGATCTGATGGTTCATATCTGCTCTGGTGACTTTGGGGGCCTTTCTCCTGGTCCTTGCCTTACTTTCCACTTCTGGGAAACTCAATGGTTGGATATCCCAAAGATACCAGTAACCTGTATTGGATGACGGAGAAAAGAGGATTTTAGTCTTACCTGTTAAATCCTTTTCTCTTAGTCCATACAGGTTACTGGTCTCCCACCCTGTCAAGGGACCATGCTTGGCTCTCCTGTGGCAGACCGTGGGGGTCCTTCGGGGTCATGCTCACAGGAGTCTTCTTTCCCTTCTGCTATCTAGTCAATAGTTAGTGTCTCAAATCTGACTGGAGCTGATTGGCTAGCAGGCTCCACCCCCTGCATTCACTTCTAGAATTGTTCCTGCCTACTTAAAGGGGCGGATCACCTACCCAAAGTTACCAGTAACCTGTATGGACTAAGAGAAAAGGATTTAACAGGTAAGACTAAAATCCTCTTATTTCTAAAGTACTATTTGGTTCTATATTTAGTCACGTCCATATCATCAGTGAGTGGATGTGTGTATGATTTTATGATTGTGTGTGTATATGTGCATAAAAGTGTGTGTGTCAGAGTGAGATTGTAAGATTGAGTGTTTGTCTTCAGGAGATTTGTCCACTTGCGCTGTAGACAATAATTAGGCATGTGGCTCTGGCCTGCTGAGTGGGTCCTCATGTCCCTGCTATTTGGTTCCATCAAGGCATCACGCAACCATATACACTCATTGCAGAAAAAATGTGCAAGGAACTGATGCTGTAGTTGAATTTACGCATCTGGAGAGTGTAACCATCCTAGTACTTTGGGACCCACACGCTGTGTTGCGTTAAGCAGCAATTGAGAGCAGGACTTGATTCTGTTGTACAAAGCATCTTTTTGATTCACTTAACCTTCCTTTCTAAAGTGACTCCATGAAGCTGATCTCAACAGATTAAATCATTGGTTGCCCATTGTCACAACAATGTGTAGTGCATACATTCATCCACTTCTAGGTAGAGATGGTATAGCCAACTTCAGCATGAGAGGGGTTAATTTGATTGTATAAGAAGGTGATATTGGAAGGTTTTACATTCCTTTTGAAGCTGGGACCCCTCTGCAAGGTGTGAAATGTACTGCTGAAGTGCCTCTCAGTCTGGAGTTAATCTAAACTAACTGGCTAAGGTACCATTTGGCAGCATCCCTACACAGATAACTAATTCTTTGGATGTGCTAATTGACTTTAGCAGTCAAGAGACACTGTCTTCTGGGTCATATCTAAAATATACTTTAATAATATCTCACAGATTGAAAATCCAGCCTCCTGGTGTACATATTTGGAACGGGTAAAGCACATCCTGCAATAAGAGAACCAACATGACTAGCGCCAATACGGTGGTGGGCTGAAAATTATGAAGTCTATAAGACTGAGTGATAAGTAGCAAGTGTGACCTATGTACGGACTCCATAAATTGCAACAAATTAATAGATACAAGAATATGGTGTCACAAGGGAGGTGAATTGTACTCACCTCTGTCTCCGCCCATAATTACCTCTGGGCTGGCTTGGAACCTGAGATGAACTGAAATTGTGTAAATCTCTGGATAAAAAAATGTCTGGTGTGCTTACTAGGGGACAAGATCTAATTTTGAGTAAGTGGCCATCTTTCTTTGCCAGAGCCCCTTGGGACAGAAACTACTATTACTTTACCATCCAAGTGAGTAAGTTAGGATTTCTGTTATTTTCTCCTTTTTATTTTTATCTGTTTGGTGTAAATAATTTGTCATCTCTTTCTTTATGCACTGTGATTATTGTTTATTCATAATAAATATTATTTTATTAAGTTTGGCCTTTGTCTGGTAAAGAATCACGTTACCTGAATAGACTAATTTATTGGTAATTTGAAATCACATAGATATTGTGTTAGAACATATTTTGTGAAGTTTTTAGTCTAAATTGCATGGGGGACCCAGACACCCCCTTGTCTTTTTTATGCATTTATAGACTGTCTGGTGGTGGCAGCGTTATGATATTAGTTATATCATTATAATTAAGTGTGGGTGGTGTTAAAGGGGATTTTTTATCATTATTTCTGGTCTAGGGCCGACAGATATTGCATTTTTTAACCCTTTCACCACCCACCAAGTCACGTGCATGCCTGGAGTAGGGGAGTTCGTGACACCCAGTGCTTTAAAATCATTTTAAAACTTAATATAGAAAACACATAATTCAGAGTTTATCCTGCGTATTAAAACATGGAAACTACAACTGTTGATAGATGTTTTATTTGCAAGATATTGCAGCTGGAACTTGAATTTTTGTTCCAAGTACCTCTATAGCCTGATCTTTTACAGTGGTGCTATTGTTATACCATATGGCCTTTAAAGGGTTACGCATTGTGTTGCTTACTATGGCCTTTATGTATAAGTGTAGCAAATCAATTGTACCATGTTTATTAAGAGTTTCAGCAGTTAAAACAAATATTTTATGCCTCCACTTGTTGATGTCTTATGCACTTATTTTCCTTTTAAATTATGTGTGTACATTGTTTGTTATTGAATAGTTTTGTTTCATTCTGACTAAAACATAGAACAACAGTGTCATTCAGGGGCGGATTGTCCTATCGGGGGATCGGGCATCCTCCGGCGGGCCCTGTGATCATGAGCCGGTGAGAGAGCCTATTCAGACAATCACTGCAACATAGGCAGGTACAGGTATGTTTTCTCTATCCCACAGACAGCATGCTGAACCAGCCACATACAGGAGCTGCTAAATCTGACAGCTGAGCTCATCCTTCACCGGTGAGTTTATCTAGTTCATAAATAATGTTGTGACCTGGCATGCGAGTTGCGCGCGCGGGGGGGGGGGCTGGTTGGAGGAGAGAGTGAAAGCAAGTGTGGGATGGAGGTGAGGGGTTTTGGGAAGAACTATGGGCGAAGGAGGAAACAAGATTTGTTTGTAGAACAGCAAGAGAGATAAGAAAAAGACAGGAGGATTAATAGCTGGAGGGAGACAGAGAGACGTGAGTGGACTTGGAGGAGGAGGAGAAAGTGAAAAAGATATGGGTATACTGAGACGGAGATAGAGATATAGGTGTAGAAGTTAGACTACATGGGTGGAGGAGAGGGAGACATAAATGGTCAGGAGAGAAAGAGAGAGACATGGAGGGTGAGGTGGTGAAAATGACATGGTGTGGTAGAGAGAAATGCTACTGTCTGTATTATTATTAATATTAGTTTTTAATTTGTGATTTTGTCAAATTCTGTGTCCATATGCAACCCTTAACTGTACCTGTCAGGTCAGAAGTTAACCTTTTGTGTGACAGAAGCTTGTGGCATTCATTTGGAAGCTATACACATAAAGAAAAAAGAGCAATTCTGGAGCAAACTAACTGCTCTATAGGGGACATATAACATTTCACATTTAAATGTAAATGGGTCTTTAATCAACAGAATGCACATTGCAAAGCAATGAGTTTGACACATCTTTAAAGGGATAGTAATACTTAAATATTACTAATCCCCATATTGTAGCCATGGTAAAAAGAATTTAATTGTCCCCAGTGTCATCTCTCAAACCTATATGGTTTGAGAGATAACCGCACGCAAAGTTGCCCCCTTCCTCCCCCTTCCCTGAAGTCAGCGTTGTACTGATTGCAGGGGAAGTCTGTCATACGACAGGCTTGCAGCTCTGCAGCAGAGCCGAGAACGTGGTAGTAAAAAATAATTATTTCACTGAAACGGTCTTCTACATGTGCTTGGTTTGCAAGCACACATAGAAGACCGTTTCAGTGAAATAATTATTTTTTACTAACGCGATCTCTGCTCTGCGGCAGAGCCGCCTGATGAAAATAAGACTGGATATTCCTGCAGTCAGTACAACGCTGACTTCAGGGAAGAGGAGGGAGGGGGGAACTTCGCGTTCGGTTATCTTTCAAACCAAAGGTTTGAGAGATGAACCTGGGAACAATTCAATTCTTTCTGAAATATCTACAGTATGGGGAATAGTAATATTAAAGTATTACTATCCCTTTAACATTCAAGTAGTTCAATTTGTTTCCTATAGTTCTGGTTGTCCCAGAATTGCTCCACTTTCTTTATACATAGGGCCCACTATGCTTTTTATCCCAGAGCAATTTTGCCTTTTTAATGACTTCACAATAAAATAAACTTACATGACATATTATGTCACAGTATTTTTGAAATAAACTGACATCTCAATTTAAGGACAATGTTAAAATTATAACAATTTTAAATGCACTGTGCCCCGAGTACACTGATGACCTCTCTCTCTCTCTCTCTCTCTCTCTCTCTCTCTCTCTCTCTCTCTCTGTATATATCCTATATAATAATTTGCTAGGATGTTTGTCAGAAGCCATCATCTGCAGTAGAGACTGCCTGAACACACAGAATGCTGGGAGCATTCTGTGCTTTCGGACAGTCTCTACAGTGCATGACTGCTTTGGCGGCAGGATGCAGAGCAGGACCGGCCTCTTAACATCAGCTAGACCGTGGCCCATGTACACGGGCTTCTACACTAGTGTGTGTGTATATATATATATATATATATATATATATATATATATATATATATATATATATATATATATATATATATATATATATATATATATATATATATATATATATATATATATATATACACATACATACATACACACACAGTGTTTGAGAAAGCACTCACTACCAGAAAAATAGAAGACCTGGATGCTCGTCAAAAAATAAGATACATACAGTTCATGGAGGACAGACGGCATATCTCGGGAAAATTTTTTGCAAATCAGAGGTGTTTTTTCTGTATATCAACAACACCTCTGGTTTGCAAAAAATGTTCCTGAGATATGCCGCCTGTCCTCCATGAACTGTATGTATCTTATTTTTTGACGAGCACCCAGGTCTTCTATTTTTCTGGTAGTGGGTGCTTTCTCAAACACTGTGTGTGTATATATATATATATATATATATATATATATATATATATATGAAGTTTGTATGGTGGATAGCACTCACTCTCCTCTGCTAAATGCCCAGGTGCACAATCCCCTGTAACAGGTAGATAATATGGACAAGAATGGGCAGCACCCGTGGGACTTAAAGACAAAATTTTTTATTGTGCAAAAATAAGCATATATACGGTCAACGTTTCGGTCCTTAGCGGACCTTTCTCAAGACTTGAGAAAGGTCCGCTAAGGACCGAAACGTTGACCGTATATATGCTTATTTTTGCACAATAAAAATTTTTGTCTCTAAGTCCCACGGGTGCTGCCCATTTTTGTCCATATTATATATATATATATATATATATATATATAAACAGACAGAAAGGACAGCTTTCAGAGCTAACTAACTTAAGTGCATATAGATATATGTATATATATATATATATATATATATATATATATATATATATATATGTGTGTGTGTGTAATACCTTGTGATTTTTTTATTTGTACTGAAATGTCCATTAGGAAAATTTAGGGTAACTGAAGTGTGCGGCAAGGAATAAAAGGGTTCTACAGTCCCCCAAACAAGTGCAAAACATAGTGGCACGAGCTTACCCCCTCTTTTTTGGCCAAAAAGGTTGGCACTAATGCCTCAAACTTATTCACAGTGTTATTATATATGCCCAATACAGGGCACACTAGTATACTGGAGGAGTGCAGGTTTATGGTATGTTCGATATATATATATATATATCAGATAGTGGGCCAGTTTTTTAAAAAAAAAATCCCCCGGGCTGGTAATCCAGTACAATCCTCCCCTGGTGTCATTTCATCAAAGAGAACTTGAGATGGGTGGGGTTAAAGGCGGGGATATGGGTGGGGCTAGACGTGGAAACTAGTGACGAGTAACTTTTCAGGCCTAGCTAGTAGCTCAGGACTTGAAAGTTTGAGCCCTGCACTAGCATATTGCCAAACTGGATGCTTATTGAATTTTAGTGCATCTTCTCTACAGAATGGAAAAAGAGACCTGCTCCTTCCCTTCTGGGTTCTCAAGGAAAGTTGACACTGAGTGGGGATGATTTACCAATGAAAAAGGTATATGCAGTATAGTTGTTTAACCAGCAGGTTGTAATTGAAAGCCCGAATTGTTAGCCTTTTCATTACAGACAGCTGAAAGGACATCCAAAGTGCAACACTTCAAAGTTATTATTAAAAAACATTCTGCATCTTAGAATAAAGCACAATATACAGTTAACATTTAATTGTTAACTAATTGAAGAGCCAGGGTACACGGGCCACAGTGCCACCCAGCAACGGCCGCGGTGCAGTCATGCACAGTAGAGACTGCCTGTGCCGCAGCTGATAACGGAGCGGGGAGCTCTGAATTCAGACTAGTCCTCTCTGTGCACCTACGGTCTGAACTCGGAGCCCCGGTCCGTTATCAGTGGCGGCGCGGGCAGTCTCTACTGAGCATGACTGCAGCTGGCAGCCGTCTCTACTGAGTATGATGGCTTCTGACAAACACACTCTTACCAAATTATTATATAGGATTATGGGCAAAGGTTATTTTTATTGTTTTATTGCAATTGTTTTATCTTATATATAATGCATATAGGGGAGTATAGAAAATAACATAGTATATATTTTAGAGTAGGGTGGGCATCATGTGGCATTCCAGCTGTTTTTGAACTGCATCTCTCTTCATCTTCAGCCATTTGGACAGCATCTTTAGATTTGAACCCATCTTTAGATGGGTTGCCCACCCCTCTTTTAGAGGAAAGTATTGCGTTTATATAATGTAGTTTAAAGGTGCAGGGCCTGCTAGAACAAAACTGAGATATGTATAGTAGTATGTTGAGGAAGGCTATCACTGATTCACATAAAAATACTAATAAGTAGTTTAATAACCCTCTTGTGTTACTATGACAAGGGGCAGAGTTTTGCTTTCTCAATTTCTCTTTGCTCAGATCCCACCCAGATCTCTCAGCACATTTTCTTTCTTCATATGCCATTCAGCGGGAATGGATTTTGTTCACCACTGGGAGATTTAACCCTTTGAATGCCAGATACATTGGATACCCCTGTGGCACTCAAAGTGTTAAAGAAAAAAAGGAAGAAGGAAGATGTAAGTACTTACATTTATAGGTTCTGGAGAAGTTCAGATAATGGTGAAAATATCAAAAACGAATCATACAATTTTCTAAAGTGGAACAATCACCCCATATTAAGTCCCCCCACAATAATTAGGCATATGGAGATTAGCTTCTTAACAGCAATAAAACTCACATTAATGTTTGTTTAAATTTCAGTACATGTGTTTTTAAATTAGACTCTGTAAATAAAATACTTTGGGCTTGCTCTAAATCATTTATTCAGTGACACAAAGAGGTAGCAGTAGGTCCATCAAGTCACCAAAACTGCTCTCCCTCTAGTTTTGTCCCCAACATCTAACATTTAATTATTAGTACCCCCCATTGTGGCCGTTTCCACTGTGGGGATGTTTGTTCTCTTCTTTTCTCTTCCTCATGATCACTATCAGGAAGAGAAATGAAGAAAATGCTGACAAAAACAATCTATGCTACACATTGCCTTTGTCACTGGCTCAACCGGAAAATGTGATCGTTGTAGCACCAATTACATGTACCGAGTCGCTGGGGAAAGGCTGAAACTGACTGCTCTGGTCCTGGTGCAGTCTGTTACAGCCTCCTTGGCATGATCACAGCACGACATGAGGCGTGCTGCGCTCATGACGTCTATGACTGACCAGGACTGTCACCCGTCCTTAAAGGGCGAAAATGTGTGATAGACCTGATCCGTCAATTGTTAAAAGTATAAAATGTTGTTCTTTTTTTTACATCAACAGTGCTGCGTGGTCAAACAAACAATAAGTATAAGTAATGGCGCCTATCCAAATACGCTGAAACCCTTATGAAAAAATAAAAATAAATAAAACACTGTCGCTGCAATCCTCGTTCTGGAGGTGGACAGAATAAATAACTACAAAAAAAAACAGTAATAAGAGGAGAGCGCTAGTGAAATAGTTAAAGACAATTTAATACATAAAGCCTAGGATACAAAATATCTAAATAACATTCAACTTCATAAAATAAACAATCCTAGTGAAACTAGGATAAATTAGTGAATTCACTAATAACAATAAAAGTAATAATAAAAAAAAAAAAAACAAACAAAAAAAAAAAAACATTAACCCCTTGATGTGCAGAGTTCAAAACTTGGTCTCATGTATAAAAAACGGTACCGTAAATAAGCTAATATCCGGCGGGCAGGTGCCTAATAGATGATATTCACACTTGATATACTGAATCTCTCCCGTCTTCACGGCTGTATCATCAGGGATCCATTTCCAAAATATAAGGATCTTACTTGTTCAGCAGCGGGCAGAGGTATACGTCTTTCAAGCACACATGTCAGTGCTCCCTGGCTGTGAGTCCAAATGTCTGAATCCCAGCAGAAGTCTGTCTCAGAAGCAGTGGACAGCAGCTGATACTGCCAGGTGAGCACAATCAGGCTGGTCTGTAAACCACAATCCACAGCACCTCCCGGCTATAGGAGTATAAAATTCCAAGTATTCATGAGACTGTATAAAAGATGTAATGAAATAAGAACTATAGAGAAGCACAATGGGGTCAACAAGGTCCGACGCGTTTCGTATCTGTAGATACTTCTTCAGGGATATGAGTACAATAAATTTAATGTCAGTTAAATAGTAGTATCATTCTGTTTTGACCAATCAATGGTCTCAGCAAATGAAGCAAATCCAGGTGAAACATGTTAATTATAATGAATCAACACATACATTCTGTCTAGAGCTGCAAAAACATGATCAAATAACTGCAATAAAAACCTGACCCTATTATCTAGAGAAAGTGTGAAATAAAGTATCTACATATCATAGCTCTACACTATAACCATAGAGCTGTAATAAATGTCAAAAATACACATCAAAAATAGATATTCCCACTTTCATCTAAATGGATCTCCTGTATATAACATATGGGAAAGGAGATCACACACAGTGGAAACAAAATTCCACAAAAATGCCCCAGATACAACTAAGAAAAATAAAATACTAGAAGTATAACGTGTGCATGAGAATAGATAATAAAAGTAAGAGAAAAAGGAACAAAAAAGTAAATTATGTGTAAAACATATAAAACCTAATCATATGAAGGTGGACACATCCAATCTGTCGTTGTGACCTCCTGGAACAATGGAGTCACAACGATAGATCCAATAGGTCTCCCTTTGGCAAAGGAGTCGAAAGCGTTCCCCCTCATTAAAATGACTAGAAATATGTTCCAGGGGAAGAAGAGTGGTACCTTCTATATTACCTTGATGATAGTCCCTATAATGTAGGGCCAATGGATATTTATAATCTATAGAAATAATGGCCCTCCTATGTTCAAGGAACCTATCCTTTAATCTTCGCTTAGTGCGGCCAATATAAAGCTTATCACATGGACATTTTATACTGTATACCACGTGGCTTGTATTACAATTAATGTAACTTTTAACAGTATAAGTATTCCCTTGTCCATCTGTAAACTCTTTATTGTTGTGAGCTATAAATTTACAGGTAATACAGCGTGACATTCCACACTTATATACACCCTTACTTTTTAGAAAATTATTTTGTTTATTATTTTGGCTACATTTCTTTTTTGAAAATATGTTTTTCAAGTTCTTATTTTTCGTATAAATAACTGTGGGTTTGGTTGGGATATGTGGTTTAAGTATGGGATCATTCAACAATATAGACCAGTGTTTATTAAGAATCCTTTTAATTTGTGAATGTGAATTATTATATGTGGTGACAAAGTGGACCCCATTACCATGGAGTCCCTTGGTCCCCCTATTGGAAGGAGTAGAAAAAGTAGAGGTATGGGAGGAAGTAGATGGATGCAAAAGAGACTGTCTATCCAAAGAAGCAATATCTCTAAATGCATCCTCTACCAACACCTGGGGATATCCTCTCCCTACAAATTTATCATACAAAACAGCCGACTGAGACTCAAAGACCTGAAAATTGGAACAATTGCGTCTCAGGCGGCGGAATTGCCCTTTGGGGACACTACGCTTCCACACATCCAGGTGACAACTATCATAATGAAGGTAATTGTTAGTACTAGTGGGCTTGACAAAGGTATGTGAAGTGATAACCTGGTCCTGATGTGAGAACGTAATATCCAAAAAATTAATAGACATAGCACTAATATTATATGTAAATTTTAGTCCCTTGTCATTGGCATCAAATCCCCTAATGACCTCTTCTAAGGATGGGATGTCACCCTGCCAGATGATCAGAAGATCATCTATATAACGTCCATAATATACAAGTCTGGCCCCCAGCCCAGCCCCCCACACATGGGTCATTTCCCAATGACCCATGTATAGGTTGGCATAGCTGGGGGCGAAACTAGCCCCCATGGCAGCTCCAGTCATCTGTAAATAAAAAGAAGAATCAAATTGAAAATAATTATGATGTAAAATAAAATGTATACTGTCAATAATAAAGGTCTTCTGAAGATCTGGCAGGGCAACATCCAGTCCCAAATAATACAAGACAGCTTCCAATCCCTTAGTGTGAATAATACTGGTATACAAAGAGGAGACATCTACTGTCGCCCACACATAGTCCTCCCTCCACGGAAGGCCGTCCAATACCTGAAGGACATGTTGAGTATCTTTGATATAAGACGGCAGTTGGATAACATACTTCTGGAGGAAGGAATCAACGTAGCAGGAGAGGTGAGATGTCACCCCCTCCATGCCTGCAATGATGGGACGACCTGGTGGGTCCACAAGGGATTTATGAATCTTTGGAACAAAATAAAAATATGGTGTTTTAGGGTACTTGACCATAAGGTATAAAAATTCTTTCTTAGTTAATATACCTTCCTTAAGGGCTCTTTCTAACAATACCTGTAGTTCTAGAGTATATTCTTTGGTGGGATCATGAGATAATTTAATATAGGTATCGGTATCAGCCAATAATCTGTATGCTTCTTTATAATAATCTATAGAGTCTAGTATGACGGTAGCCCCCCCTTTATCCGCCTCCAAAATAAAAATATCTTTATTTTGTTTAAGTTGTTTTAGTGCCTTTTGTTGAATGTTTGTGATATTACTACTTTTATGTTTATTCCCATAATATTTACAACACATTGTTTTGAAATCTTTTAAAACCAAAGAGTAGAAGTTGTCAATATGTGGACCCCGATCCTGCTGAGGATAAAAGATGGACTTGGGCTGGAAATGGGAGTGAATATAAGAAAAACCTCCCTCCAAAGTCATCTCATCATCAGCAGGATATGGGCCCTCTTCACACAGCAGTTCCTCAAGATCCCTTATAACCTGTTGGTCTTTAATATTACCAACAAGCCCTTTAGCAAAGTGTCTCTTTAAAGTGAGATTTCTAATAAAACGATTAAGATGCAAAAATAAGTCAAAATCATTTGGTCCTGCTGTGGGTACAAATTTAAGCCCCTTATTTACAAGCTCTACTTCTTCTTTATTAAAAATATGTTTTGAAAGGTTAAAAATTCCCATCAGTTGTAATTCTTCATTTCTAATACCCACTTGTGATTCCGATATTTCAATATCTGTATTTATATCTAAATTGTTTAGGTTGTGAGTTTTCCTATTAAATCTTTTAGTACCTGCTCTTACTCCCCTTTTAGTTTTATGTAGAGTTGTTAGGGGGACGAACTTCGACTCCTTTTGATAGGATGGTCCACTTCTAAAAAATGTAAAGATGTGTGAGAAGACGGAGAAGTGGCGACTACTTGTGCATAGCTAATAGGTGGTTCTACATCTGTGTCTAATGAAATAAGCGACTGTACAGGATGATCTTGTGTACCTTCCAATTCTCTAAGAACCCCATATCTATCTGAGGTATTAATGGAGGAAATACTATTGTGGATAGAGTCCACCGTGTGAATAGTGGGAGCTGCAGATGTAGAAGCTGTCCGTGTAACGGAACCAGCTAAAGTAGAAAGTGTAGACTGTATAGGGTTCTGTGTAACCCCTCGAGCCCCATTAGTGGGAGCTGCCGATGTAGAAGCTGTCCGTGTAACAGAACCAGCTAAAGTGGGAAGTGTAGACTGTGTGGGGGTCTGTGTAACCCCTCGAGCCCCATTATGGGCCCGGTGGGAAGAAGAAGAATTATGTGAAGAAATACGTGAAGGTTTGTGAGATGCATGAAAAGAGTGAGCCTGAGAAAAAGAAGAAGAACAAAAAGCTGGAGGCACCTTCATGGAAGTATGAAAACCCTGTGTGCGATTAACCCTAACTTTATTATTAGCATAATCTGATTGATCACGTAAAAATTTCTTTTGTTTTCTCTCAAACACCAGCCTTTCATAATTGGCCATTCTATCATTAGTAATATCATCCAACTTCTGGAAGGTTGCTGTATGAGAGAATTGTTGCATAGACTCTTTAGTATCCTCTATGGATTTAATGACCTCAGCCAATTTATCCTCCCTGTACGTTACCAGTCTCCTCATAAGGTTCATGGAGCACTGATCCAAAGTATCATTCCAAATGATTCGAAAGCCATCATCCTGGAATCCACAGGGTTTGTTAATTCTAAGACCCCGCGGTATTATTTTATGGTCCAGGTATTGGCTAAGTAACATAGAATCTAACCAATGATTCATTTCTTGTTTGAGGAGGTTTTCTAGTGTCAGGAAGGATTTCTTAAGGGAGAGGTCATTATCAGGTTCATTATTGTTATTCTTACCATGATCACTGAGCCCCATTTTTTGTTTATACATATCCCTGCGGCTAATTCTATCATTATACGATTTAAAAGGCATATTTAAAGTAAAATCACAAAAAAGGGTAAAAGCGAACAGGAATGGCTGCCTCCTATACTGCACCTCAAAATAGACAACCAAACAAACAATAAGTATAAGTAATGGCGCCTATCCAAATACGCTGAAACCCTTATGAAAAAATAAAAATAAATAAAACACTGTCGCTGCAATCCTCGTTCTGGAGGTGGACAGAATAAATAACTACAAAAAAAAACAGTAATAAGAGGAGAGCGCTAGTGAAATAGTTAAAGACAATTTAATACATAAAGCCTAGGATACAAAATATCTAAATAACATTCAACTTCATAAAATAAACAATCCTAGTGAAACTAGGATAAATTAGTGAATTCACTAATAACAATAAAAGTAATAATAAAAAAAAAAAAAAAAACCAAAAAAAAAAAAACATTAACCCCTTGATGTGCAGAGTTCAAAACTTGGTCTCATGTATAAAAAACGGTACCGTAAATAAGCTAATATCCGGCGGGCAGGTGCCTAATAGATGATATTCACACTTGATATACTGAATCTCTCCCGTCTTCACGGCTGTATCATCAGGGATCCATTTCCAAAATATAAGGATCTTACTTGTTCAGCAGCGGGCAGAGGTATACGTCTTTCAAGCACACATGTCAGTGCTCCCTGGCTGTGAGTCCAAATGTCTGAATCCCAGCAGAAGTCTGTCTCAGAAGTAGTGGACAGCAGCTGATACTGCCAGGTGAGCACAATCAGGCTGGTCTGTAAACCACAATCCACAGCACCTCCCGGCTATAGGAGTATAAAATTCCAAGTATTCATGAGACTGTATAAAAGATGTAATGAAATAAGAACTATAGAGAAGCACAATGGGGTCAACAAGGTCCGACGCGTTTCGTATCTGTAGATACTTCTTCAGGGATATGAGTACAATAAATTTAATGTCAGTTAAATAGTAGTATCATTCTGTTTTGACCAATCAATGGTCTCAGCAAATGAAGCAAATCCAGGTGAAACATGTTAATTATAATGAATCAACACATACATTCTGTCTAGAGCTGCAAAAACATGATCAAATAACTGCAATAAAAACCTGACCCTATTATCTAGAGAAAGTGTGAAATAAAGTATCTACATATCATAGCTCTACACTATAACCATAGAGCTGTAATAAATGTCAAAAATACACATCAAAAATAGATATTCCCACTTTCATCTAAATGGATCTCCTGTATATAACATATGGAAAAGGAGATCACACACAGTGGAAACAAAATTCCACAAAAATGCCCCAGATACAACTAAGAAAAATAAAATACTAGAAGTATAACGTGTGCATGAGAATAGATAATAAAAGTAAGAGAAAAAGGAACAAAAAAGTAAATTATGTGTAAAACATATAAAACCTAATCATATGAAGGTGGACACATCCAATCTGTCGTTGTGACCTCCTGGAACAATGGAGTCACAACGATAGATCCAATAGGTCTCCCTTTGGCAAAGGAGTCGAAAGCGTTCCCCCTCATTAAAATGACTAGAAATATGTTCCAGGGGAAGAAGAGTGGTACCTTCTATATTACCTTGATGATAGTCCCTATAATGTAGGGCCAATGGATATTTATGATCTATAGAAATAATGGCCCTCCTATGTTCAAGGAACCTATCCTTTAATCTTCACTTAGTGCGGCCAATATAAAGCTTATCACATGGACATTTTATACTGTATACCACGTGGCTTGTATTACAATTAATGTAACTTTTAACAGTATAAGTATTCCCTTGTCCATCTGTAAACTCTTTATTGTTGTGAGCTATAAATTTACAGGTAATACAGCGTGACATTCCACACTTATATACACCCTTACTTTTTAGAAAATTATTTTGTTTATTATTTTGGCTACATTTCTTTTTTGAAAATATGTTTTTCAAGTTCTTATTTTTCGTATAAATAACTGTGGGTTTGGTTGGGATATGTGGTTTAAGTATGGGATCATTCAACAATATAGACCAGTGTTTATTAAGAATCCTTTTAATTTGTGAATGTGAATTATTATATGTGGTGACAAAGTGGACCCCATTACCATGGAGTCCCTTGGTCCCCCTATTGGAAGGAGTAGAAAAAGTAGAGGTATGGGAGGAAGTAGATGGATGCAAAAGAGACTGTCTATCCAAAGAAGCAATATCTCTAAATGCATCCTCTACCAACACCTGGGGATATCCTCTCCCTACAAATTTATCATACAAAACAGCCGACTGAGACTCAAAGACCTGAAAATTGGAACAATTGCGTCTCAGGCGGCGGAATTGCCCTTTGGGGACACTACGCTGTGTGGTGTCCAGAGAGCCCACCCGTAGTTCACCTGGTGTCATGACAGTTAGCCTATTAAACTGTATGGGAGAATTAAGCCCTGGCTACAGATCTCCATAGAATGTGCTGGTAACAGCTTAATCGCATATGTTAGTTTGGAACTACTTGCAGTGGGAGTGTGCTTGTCTTACTCAGAAGGAATATCCCTACTATATATATGTTATTTTTTTAACCCTTTCAGTGCCAGAAGGGTGTTGCTTACCCCTCTGACACTCAAAGGGTTAATATAATAACGTCCAATACCAATGAGAAGCGCCAAAATATTAATATATATATTCTGCTGAATGATCAATGACACCACAAAGAGTAAAAATAAACATAAAAAAATATTGACTTTATTAAAAATACCATAAAATTAACAACATAATGATAGAATAGATTTGTATGACCTATCTTCCACCTGGCACACAAAGTCCAAAAAATGCCATATCACGATCCACTGCGAGCCCCCTCTACATCATCTAAAAGCACACTGCGCTCAAGGCAACCATTATACATATGTGTTAGCCTATCCCTGACTGGATTGTATTTTGGTTTTTTTTTCTCTGCAAGTGGGGATTTCGTGAGATATAGCGGCAGTATATAGGATCAGGGCACCTTAGAATTATGTTTGCAATTTAACCCCTTAATGACCCATGACGTACCAGGACCGACATGGGTAGATTTGCCCCAAGGGCTGGTTGTTACTAAGTGCCCCGGTACCGCTTGATGAGCGAATCACATGTTGCAAAAGCCGAATGACAGGGACAGTATTTGTAAATGCTGTCCCTGTCCCATCTGTCTGCCTCCCTCCATCTTGCACACTGCTGAGGTGGACAGAGACAGAGAGACATTGTGTTCCAGCGTTCCTATCAAAAGAAAAAGTTAAAAAAAAAAAAAAAAAAAAAAAAAAAAAAAAAAAAAAAATTAACCCTTTGATCACTGTTCTGCAGTGATCAATACAGTTTCCCCCATCTGATCACTCTAGCAGTGATCAGTTTGCTGATCTGTGGTATATCCCCCATCCCCCTTGTATTTTTTTTACTTTTTTTTTTTTTTTTACATTTTTTGTTATTTTTTAATTTATTTTTTAATAAAATGTGATTATTTTCTATAGTTTAGGTATGTAGTTGGATACATTTAGTGTGTTAGGGAAAGGTTTAGGGTTAGATTTAGGTTTAGGGGAAAAAAATACAAAACAAAGAATAAACAAATATATAATAAGTATAGTTTAGATAGGTAGTTCACTTGGGTTAGGTAGGTTCAGGGTATATGTAGGTTAGGGTAAGGTTTAGGGTTAGAGTTAGGTTTAGGGGGTAGCGTAAGGAAAAAAAAAAACAAACAAAAGTTTTTTAGAGTAAGTGTACAAAATGCAGTGCAGGTACAGCGTTGAAGAGGCATATGCCTTTTTGGCGTCTGACTCAGAAGCCACAGACACTGTATCAGACTTTGATATAACAGTTTTCAGAGAGTGAGAGCAGCTCTAGTGATGACGCTAGGCTTTCTGTAAAGAAAAGATGTACTGCCCCAAGAGCTGCCCTGGCAACTGCCCCAGCACCTGCCCAAAGACCTGCCCAAAGAAATGCCCCAACACCTGCCACTCCTGATCCTAATGAATGGGTATCACCAACCAATTTATGCCCACAAATCCCAGAATTCACAGGCAACCCAGGGATTCAAATTGATGTGGAAGGATTTACCCATGATAATTTTATTGATTTGTTTTTGGGGGAAGACATTTTGGGGGAAATTGTGTCCCAAACTAATATGTATGCAGCCCAGTATATTGCCGCCAACCCTACAGCTTTCATTGTTAAACAGAAGTATGGAAACCAACAGATGTCACAGAATTTAAGCAATTCTGGGCCTTAATAATGGCATGGGGATAATAAAAAAGCCAAGTATCTGATCCTACTGGAGCAAAAACCCCATATGTGATATCCCTATATTCCCCAAGACAATGACCAGGTCCAGATTTGAAGTAATTTTGCACTTTATGCATTTTAATGATAATACCCTGTGCCTCCCAGAAGAACACCCCCAGTATGATAGACTGTACAAAATTTGATCCCTAATAAATAATTTACAGAAAAAGTTTGCCCAGGTATATATGCCCCAAAAAGAAATTAGAGTACATGAATCCCTAATGAAATATAAAGGCAGGTTAGGGTTCAAGCAATACATCCCCTCCAAGCGCTCCAAGTTTGGTGTTAAATTTTATAAATTGTGTGAAAGTGCCACAAGCTATACCCAGGCTTTAAGAATTTCTGAGGTCAAAGACAGTCAACTTGATCCTCCTGGGTGCCCCGAATTTATGGGAACAAATGGGAAAATCTTTTGGGATCTAATTTACCCCTAATTTATCAGTTATTTGTTGATAACTATTACACCAGTCCCCTTTTATTTAATTCTCTTTTTTGTTTTGACACCGTGACCTGTGGCACTGTTAGGCGCAATTGCAGGGAGTTGCCCAAAAAACTTGTAGATACCAAACTAAAATCCGGGACGTCCTTATCTTTGTGCCAACAGGAGCTGCTGGCAGTTAAGTTTAAGGACAAAAAAGTTGTCTACATGCTGACCACCATGCAGTCACTGTTCGTGAGAAAGCCAGTCTGCATCAGGGACTATAATAAAAACATGGGGGGAGTTGATCTGTGTGATCAACTAATGCAGCCATACCTCGCAATGAGAAAGTGTAGGGCATGGTACAAAAAAGTTGCCATCTATATGATGCAGACTGCAGTACATAATCCATTTTTAATTTTCAAACTGGCAAACCCGAATCCAAAATGTAGCTTTTTACAATATCAGCTACAATTCATTTCCCTATTTTTGTTTCACGGTGCGTCAGAAATCATTCCATCAAGACCCGGGGAAGCACACTTTATTTATAAAATCTTCCCAAAAGAACAAACCACAGAAGCGCTGCAGGGTTTGTTACAGCAAGGGAATACGGACAGACACCACCACCACTTACTCTCCTGATTGCCCTTCCAAACCTAGCCTCTGCATTGGTGACTGCTTCAAGGAATACCATTCAGGCACAATGCAGTAGTGCTGTAAAGCTTCTTTTATTATATGGCCACTTTTACCCCCTGAGATATCTTATTTTTTATTTTTCAAAACATATCCCTCCTTATATCTAACACTATCAAAATATAATGGGAAGAAGCAACCAAAGTTTTTTCCATCTCTGATAATGGAAACACACATGTTCCCTACTGGGCCAAGTAGCTCCCCCAAACCTATGCATATGGGGCATTTCCGTACTCAGACGATGTAACTCACCACTAATGTAAAGCACTTAAAAAATCTGCAAATATCATCTGATTGAAATCCAGAGCAACACTAAAATATGTGTGAAAAAATGGTGTTTCTCTGCCTTACTGAAGATTTTGGGAGGGATCGGTGATAGAGTGGCAGCGAAAAAATTGATAAAATAGAATGAAAGTCAGGGTTGTCTACTCTTCTACAACATATACTTTTGGGGGTAAAATTAATTGCAGCATTGCCAAACAGTCCGAAATGAGACAAAGCACCAACTGTAAAAATGGCATGTCTATAAAAGGAAACTAACATGTTCCAACTGGGCCCAGTAGCTTCCCCCAAAATTTTAAAACATACATAAAATGAAAGCCTGGGGTGTCTACTTTCCAAAAATATACACTTTTGGGGGGAAATCTTAGAGTGGAGCACTGTTACACAGCCCTAAATGAGACATGGCACCAGCAATGCAAGGTGTGAAAATTTAAAGTGTGAAACTGGAAACGCGCATGTTCCAATTCAGGCCCCATAGCTCCCCCAAACCTTGAGAAACCTATGCATATGGGGTATTGCTGTACTCAGAAGAAAAAGCTGAACACTAAACAATGCATTTTAAAAAATCTTCACCTATCATGTGCTTGAAATTCACATAAACATTGAAGTCAAAGTGTGAAAAACGCTGTTTTTTTAACTTATGTCAAGATTTACGAGGGATTGGTGGTAAAATGGCTGCGTAAAAAATTTGAAAACATACATAAAATGAAAGCCTGGGGTGTCTACTTTCCAAAAATATACACTTTTGGGGGTCAAATCTTAGAGTGGAGCAATGATACACAGCCCCAAATGAGACATGGCACAAATGACGCAAGCTGTGAAAATTCAAAGTGTGAAACTGGAAACGCGCATGTTCCAATTTGGGCCCCGTAGCTCCCCCAGACCTTGAGAAACCTATGCATATAGGGTATTGCCGTACTCAGAAGAATGAGCTGAACACTAAACAATAGATATGTTTAAATGTTTAACTATTCCGTGCTTGATATCAACAGTAATATTGAAATGTAAGTGTGAAAACTGCAAAAAACAAAATATTACCACAATTTTGAAAAATATTTCTGGAAAAATAGCTGCATGAAAAACTACAAAATTCTCCTGATTATTTACCTTATGTTGTCTAGTTTTCAGAAACATATACCTTTGTGGGACATTTTTGGTTCTGGCACCGTCAACTAAACTAGGATGCTCACATGCCAATTGTTGAAAAATTACAAGTTGGAAATAATGGCATCCATCTTGTAATATTTACCTTGTAAATGTGAGAAAGGGATTGAAATACTAGGCATATGGGGTACTCTTATATTCAGGAGAAGCAAATGAATATATTTAGGGGTATTTTTTAATGAACTAATAGTATGCAAATCCTGACAGGAAAATGTAAGCAAAATGTTGTTTTTTTTAAATTTTTTTGCTCTTTTTTCTATTTTAATCAAATTAAATGATGAGGTATTCATACAATTATGGTAACAAAAGAAATCCATGCTTGTGCTTAAAAAAATAGTATATAATTTGTGATGGTGTACAAAAGGAATTAAAGAGGAAATATGGTTGAACAAAGACAAAGTCAAAATTGCTCCGGTCCTTAAGTCAAATCGAATTCAGATTTTCCTGGATCTGAAGGGGTTAATATAATAAAGGTTTACTGCTCCTTTAAGTTGTTTATCTCCATGATGTGTTACATTTTACTATATTTATATGCAGAATGTGCATGAATATATACAAGGCCTTAAGCAGAATGTGAGCAATTCTGGACTAAAACCACAAGCTTTCACTTTGATGTAAATGGGAAGGTTTAACCCTATGAATGTTAGGGAGGTCTCCAACAAATTGGGGGGAAATCTTAGAGTGGAGCACTGTTACACAGCCCTAAATGAGACATGGCATCAGCAATGCAAGCTGTGAAAATTTAAAGTGTGAAACTGGAAACGCGCATGTTCCAATTCAGGCCCCGTAGCTCCCCCAAACCTTGAGAAACCTATGCATATGGGGTATTGCCGTACTCAGAAGAAAAAGCTAAACACTAAACAATGCATTTTAAAAAATCTTCACCTATCATGAGCTTGAAATTCACATAAACATTGAAGTCAAAGTGTGAAAAACACTGTTTTTTTTAACTTATGTCAAGATTTACGAGGGATTGGTGGTAAAATAGCTGCGTAAAAAATTTGAAAATATACATAAAATGAAAGCCTGGGGTGTCTACTTTCCAAAAATATACACTTTTGGGGACAAATCTTAGAGTGGAGCAATGATACACAGCCCCAAATGAGACATGGCACAAATGACGCAAGCTGTGAAAATTCAAAGTGTGAAACTGGAAACGCGCATGTTCCAATTTGGGCCCCGTAGCTCCCCCAGACCTTGAGAAACCTATGCATATAGGGTATTGCCGTACTCAGAAGAATGAGCTGAACACTAAACAATAGATATGTTTAAATGTTTAACTATTCCGTGCTTGATATCAACAGTAATATTGAAATGTAAGTGTGAAAACTGCAAAAAACAAAATATTACCACAATTTTGAAAAATATTTCTGGAAAAATAGCTGCATGAAAAACTACAAAATTCTCCTGATTATTTACCTTATGTTGTCTAGTTTTCAGAAACATATACCTTTGTGGGACAGTTTTGGTTCTGGCACCGTCAACTAAACTAGGATGCTCACATGCCAATTGTTGAGAAATTACAAGTTGGAAATAATGGCATCCATCTTGTAATATTTACCTTGTAAATGTGAGAAAAGGATTGAAATACTAGGCATATGGGGTACTCTTATATTCAGGAGAAGCAAATGAATATATTTAGGGGTATTTTTTGTAATGAACTAATAGTATGCAGGAAAATGTAAGCAAAATGTTGTTTTTTTAAACATTTTTTTGCTCTTTTTTTCTATTTTAATCAAACTAAATGATGAGGTATTCATACAATTATGGTAACAAAAGAAATCCCTGCTTGTGCTTAAAAAAATAGTATATAATTTGTGATGGTGTACAAAAGGAATTAAAGAGGAAATATGGTTGAACAAAGACGAAGTCAAAATTGCTCCGGTCCTTAAGTCAAATCGAATTCAGATTTTCCTGGATCTTAAGGGGTTAATATAATAAAGGTTTACTGCTCCTTTAAGTTGTTTATCTCCATGATGTGTTGCATTTTACTATATTTATATGCAGAATGTGCATGAATATATACAAGGCCTTAAGCAGAATGTGAGCAATTCTGGACTAAAACCACAAGCTTTCACTTTGATTTAAATGGGAAGGTTTAACCCTATGAATGTTAGGGAGGTCTCCAACAAATTGCAACTCAATGCATTGGCTACCTCTCTAGCAGTCATGGGGTTAAAATCCACATTTAAATAATTGAGAATTGTATTTGTCCCCTATGGGGCACTTGGTTTGTTCCACAATTGCTCATTGCGCTTCCTGTATAAGGCTCATAATAATCTTCTAAACCCATGTCATTTCCTGCAGGTACCGCGTACAGAGCTCTGAGTCCCATTAGGAGAAAAGCGCCCTATAAATTGTAATTATCATTATAATCCCTGTAACTCGCAACAATTAAAACAAAAACATTATACAAACTACAGTACAAATCTCTTCATTAACTGCTCAATATTTGTTGCAATAAGATTAAAGACACAATAGAAACTGAAGCTAAATCCACAGAAGGCTCTGGTTGTCCTTTCACTCCTGTCACGCGCCATGCTTAGTGCTGTGCTGCTCCTCCTATTGTTTGACATTGCTTTTTGTGCAAAATCACATGTGAATGGGCCGGTGATAGCTCCCCCCACTAAGGGGGAAAGTTGGAATAAGAGAAGAATGGCTTCTGTCAGTTAGACTAGGTGAAGTCAATGCAGATGCCTGCATCCATGAATGAGATAAAGCATGCAGAGAGGCAGGCCAATGTTTGGCACTGGTCAATGGAGGTGACAGTAATTGTGTGGATTAAACTTTAAGTACACGTGCACACACAATGGAGACAGATGTGAGGACTGAGGGATGGGTAAACAGGATTTTGCTGTTAATAGTTTGTGTTATCCTAAGAATTTTATTCATGGCTTTGTAAAATATCATTAAACAATACAGCTGCTGGAGTAATGACGGAAGGCCATTTCAGCTATTAGGGAATGCTGAGCAGTCACCTTGGGTGATCTGGGAAGAACAGGTCCAAATTTACCATTAACTCTTTGATGACCAGATGGGTGAGCAATGCACTGCAAAACCGTTTGTAGTTTTAACCAATCAAATGGCAGTGAAAATTATCATGTGATGCCCAAATTGCAGGGTTGCATACCCCCCAATATTATTCACAGTAGGTCTGAACAAGGCAGGAGAACTGCATTAGCAAGTTACTACTAGATACTGTGAGAACAAACCAAGACAGCCAGAGTGATATATGGATGTGTGTGTATATGTGTGTGTATATATGTGTGTGCAGATCGTCCTGTATATATTTGTCTGGAATGAGTGGGAGGTAAGATACTCAAACACCACAAAATGGAAAACATATTGACAGTAATTCAGCAACCTAACAACATTTAATGTCTCCAAACAAAAGAGAAAATTTCTCAAAACAACTTAAATATACATTTGAAGAGATGGTAATGGTACCTTTTATTTTCTTTCATTGCTCTGTACAATATAAAAGGGTAAGATTGATGTCACACTCTTTAATACCCAATTTTTGCAGTTATTTTGCTTTTAAGATTCCCCCTCCTACTCTTACCCTTATGTCATCCTGTTCAATAGAAACTGGACTGACCTCGCCAACTGAGCTGTTGTCATTGCACACTACCCAGCAGTTCACACACACAGGCACACACAGCAATCTGTTTCTGTGTGAGTAGTTTTAATGCCTCCTGTGCAACTGCTGTATTTTAGTCAGTGCACAGGATGCATTAACACTACTCACATGGAGACAAATGTTTCTGTTTGAGTTATTTGCCAGGTGGATTGTCATGGCAACTGGTTGAGTGATCATTCAGTTGTTTCTTTGGAGATCTGACTGATGTCAAGTAAAAAAGCCCTTAAAAAACTGAATTAAATGAGCCCAGCGGTATCTCTCA